>WAAE01010680.1:0-11322 GCA_013400495.1 Nicator chloris
AAGGACAAGAACAGAATTCACAAAGCCAGACCAATTTCCATGATATTGTATTTAACCCATTAATGACTGTTTCAAGACAACAAAATAAAAAGTCTATTCAAAAGAGGAAGCCTGCCAGGCAGAAATAAATAATAAAGAGATAGAAAGTATTGCTTTATATGCCTGTTATGTTTTGGATGATATTTGAATGTCATATTTAGGTACTATTAAAAGCTCTGCATATGCTTCAAACCTCAGAAGTTTTGGATGTATAAATGCTCAGACTTTTGATCGCAAGTCCCCTTTATTCTTTTCTTCTACACATGTATGAAAAATGTGAAGATTAAAACATCAGAAATATTGCACAATGTTCTATAAATTCATTCAGCAAGGTAAGTCACCTTCTTGAAGGAGCGCTAGAATGATTCATGTGCAAAAAAGAAAAAGCTGTGTGCTGGCCCTCCTTTCTTCAACAGTTCCTATGAAATGCAGATGTATAGCTGTGCCTCTGAAATACACTTTGTATCTAAAACCTGGTATTGTAAAATCAATCACAAGTCTCTCACCCTTTCCTTTCACAGTCTAAGGACAGAATTGCAAGCTTTGGATACTGATAACACCATCAGAAATAACCATTCTTCTCCATGCTTCTTGTATGCACATATATTTATTTGTGGGATATTGCTATTCCAATAAAAGTTTTAAAATGAAAATGAGAGAGAATTTGAATTTCAGAAATTTCCCGTCATCTGGTTAGGAAGTGAGGTAGCCACCTGAAACTCATTTTAGAGGAAGTTCTTTACTGGTTTTTAAGCAAAAAATGTTTGTTTTCTCACAGTGAAACAAGACTACAGTAGTTCATAATAGTTATTCTACAACCAACTTAAGTAGATGGTATAAGAGAGACAGACATCCATCAGGGTGCAGAAACATACTTGAAGGTAGAACAGTCTACATAGAAGTAGCACAAGTTTTCAGTGG
The DNA here is from genome assembly GCA_013400495.1 of Nicator chloris. Classification (NCBI taxonomy): domain Eukaryota; kingdom Metazoa; phylum Chordata; class Aves; order Passeriformes; family Pycnonotidae; genus Nicator; species Nicator chloris. Next base: position 961 of record WAAE01010680.1, read on the forward strand.
CTGTTCCCATTCAGACAGAAAATCAGCCTCAGCAGTAAGTGGCAGTGACAGCCCCTCAGCTCGCCAGTATAATTCATTGAGAACCTTCCATGTTGGAATGGTATGACTTGAGACGTGTGTCCGGTTTGGGGATAGCTAATGGAAGCAATATCACTGCAATAAACCTTCTACTACTTCCATGGAGTTTGAGGATGGCTAAAATAATTTTATTTTTGCATCTTATTCCCTTAAATGTACAACTTACTGTAGTTGATGTGAAAGAGACTCGTAATGTAGTTCAAAATACTAGGTTTTAAACACAACATTTATTTCTGAAGCACAGCTAAGCATCTGCATTTCAAGACTGTGTCACTCTTCCATTTGTCCCATTCCTACTGGTCAACTCATCTTTTTAATATCCACCACTTATTCTGTTTTGTTTAGCAAAAACATGAATGCATTGCATAGTGTATACAAATCAGACACTCCTAAACAAAACCATGTGACAAAAAAAACCCCACACCTTCTTTTTGGCCATCTGCCAATACAGTTTAGTTATTAAATCCGAAGTGGAACCAAAAGATCACATTTAGGTAAAGATTTATTAGAAAAGTATTTGAAAAACATGAATACTTGAATGTTATGATGAGAATATTAAGCCCTTCAAAAATCAGGAGTCCTTGCTTCTTTATTACAGTATTTTACTGGAGGCATGCTAAGTACCTTATGAAAAAGTGAATTTAAAAACAGCAGACAAGGAAGAATAAATTGCTTTATTCCCAAGAATACATATTTCCATAAACTCAGTCACTTGTTTAAGTAGGTCTGTACAACTTCCTAGAGAGTAATTCCATTTGATGACAAGCCTACTACACTCTGAGGTAAACAAACCTTATACTTCCAGAACTATACTGTTCTACAGGTCAGGAAGAATATTCCAGTAAGATCAGTTAGCTAAACAAACTAGTATTCTGATCTTTTCCTTCTCTCTCCCACTTCTCCACCATTTTTACCCCCACCTGTAACTCATATATTGACCAAATAATATAAAAAATTCTTAACTACTACTGAGTTTAACAAAAATCTTCACCAAAAAAAAAAAAGCTCAACCACAGACCAATCAACCAAAAAAAACAAACCAAAACCCAGAAAACAAAATAAAAGCCACGGAAAAAGCTCACCCCAACTGTTTCATGACAAACATTATCTTGAGGAATTACTAAAGAGTCAAGTGAAAGAAGGCTGAATAAATAGAAAAAAAATATTTTTTACTAAGGGACATCTAATAAAACACAGGGGTCCCATAGAATCAGTTGGATTTCTGTTACCGAATTCAACAAGAGTATAACTGGGTTTTGCCTAGGGGAAATTACAACATTAGATTGCTTTTGAGATTAATATGCAAGTTATGTAACATGCAAGCAAAAGAGGAATTTTTACATTTGACAGAGGTGCAACTAACTCCACGTGTGTTTATAGCACAAAAGTAGAATATATGCACGCATGCATTCCTTAAACATGTTCAAACTCTATTTTGCTTATCTGTGAAAGGTGTTCTGTTAGAACTGATGAACTTTATTAAATAAAACAGTCCCAAAAATATATTTCTAAAAGTATTTCCTAGAAATCATCAGACTGGATCAACTACTTGTGTTAAAAGATTGAATTAGCATCTTGCCTATTCATTGACAACATAGCAATTATGCCTTCCAGTCTGTCTCCCTGTCCCCAGATTCCCACCCAGCCTTTTTTTGGCCTGCTACAACCAGTATCTCAGCTCTCCTTCTTTGCTTTGGACACTATGTACAGTAAAAAAAAAAAAAAATTAAAACAATTTATATTGCAGACTCTTTGGCTCCTTGACAAACACCGCTGCTCCAAGTCTATTGTCTCAATAGATCACCAACAATCTGTCATTTGGGGACCTGGAATATTTTGATCACCACTGATCAAAAGCCAAGTAGTACCTCCCTGGATATTTTTAGAGGGGAGACTTTGCTGAGAGAGTCTCAGGCAGAGCGATCCATCAGCGATGTCAGCCTGAGGACTCCAGTGGGCAGAACACAGCTGTGAAGGAAACCCTGCTCCCCCTCCCTGGCCAGTTCTCCTCTAAGTAGATGTAGGGACTTCACACACAAACAGGAAAATCAGGTTCTTTGAAGCGGCTTTGCTCAGCCAGCCTTCCAATGAAATGACACCAGCATGTTCAGGAGGTCAGAGATGCCAGGTCTCAAAAATCCAAGACGTCCCAAAATCCTAAGAGTAGGTCAAGTTTATGTTGCACTTAACTGTCACTGTCAGGTATAGCATATTCCTCAAATACGAGTGTTGCACTGGCTCACAAAACAAACAAAAAAATTATTGAGTACGCAAATTTTATTCTGGAAATCAAACTAAATTACTTTACAAATTATCTGTGTAAAGTTTTATCCACTCTAAGCTAAATTGAAGGCATAAAACAATCAAAACTGGGAATTTTGTTTTTAACACACAAAACCAGATGTCTCCTCTGCTGAGTTCAAACACTGTTATTCTAATACACAAGAAATAGAAGAAATACTTATTACTCACTAAAAAATATTCCCATCTCTTCAGACTGACTGGCCAAAAAAACACTAAACAAAACAAACCATCAAGACCTATACATGCACTTTATCTCCAAGACTTAGGGATAGAAAAGTAAGTTCTAATAAGCAGATTATTCTTGGTTACTTTTACTTATAAGGTATTTATAGAGAGGGAACATGTGAGCCAACTAATCAAAACTCAACCTCAAGAAAGGCAAAGAAGAAATGTAAAGGTTACATTTTACACCATAGCTTTCCACTTCATCCACATACAGTACTTGCTGAACAGATCTATGCTACATAAGATACATAGAATATAAGGAAATGTTTGTTCCTGTCTGAAAAGAGGAGCATTAGCCATCCTTTGGGTGCTCATTATGAGAGCCTGCATGGAGAATTAAATGTACAGGATCCCAGTGGAAGCACTCAGGGGCTAACAATCTTCCATCATTTGACCAGAATTGCATTATCTGGAATTTTTTTTTTTAATTGAAAAAGCTATGTAATGACACATATTAGGAAGGCCTATGTACCTGAGAATATTAAACAACTGCTTATCAGAATAGTGCATTATGCTTCACAAATATACCACAGCTTCACGACACCAAAGATTTTTTGGTATCATGAGTCTGCTTTTAATGCCAGTTCTTAAAACTTGTGGTTCTAAATTTACCCCTTGATTAGACATGCATGTTTCTAATTAAGCTCAACCTGTCCATTCTTCTTTGAAGAGATTAAAGTCAGAGTCCCCCAAGACTCCTGAGGCTCTGTGCAATAATTTACTTGTTCTTGGAAAAGGCAATAGAAGTCAGAAATGAAAAATAAGTGCAATAAGCTGCCAAGCTTGTCAGAAACACTTTCAACCAAAAATACATACTAGTGAATCTATAAAATCTTTAAGGGACTATCATGTTTATTATGGCAGAAAAAGAGGAACTGGTGTTGCCTGTCTCCTACGCATTCAACTACGGGATGCTGCAAGTCATCAGTAAAATGAATGTATGTCTGGTAGTTAATCCTCAAGCTCTGTGGCCGATTACAACCCCTTTTTTTTCCCCAGAATGGACCAAACTTTATTGTCTGAAAATCACACAGACATAGCTGAGAAGCATCCAGAATTAACCTGGTGATCTGTAAGCAGGACAGGACTTCCAACTCTATTACTCAAACTTTCTGTTGGGAAGGTTAACACAGTTAAATGTCAGAAGTAAAGAAAACAGAAACAAACAGTCTTCTGTTGCTTTAATTGTGATGAAAATGTTGAGAATGCGTTCTATACTTTTGACACTCATAAAGAAGAGATGCACTATCACACCACCAAGTTTTGCCCTGTACCATCAGATGACATACATCAGCACTGCAGTGGAAATCCACATATAAAATCACATTATTCTTGTAACTCAGGCTTCAAAACCATTTGCTGCAAGAATTCCACAACTCATCAATTACTGTCACCCTTCTTCATTAAAACACAAACTTTTTAAAATACCGAGAACTTTTTTTGTTCTAGTCACTGAATTTCTAAGCACACTAGGTCAGATGAGATTAGGCACTGAACTGAAGGTTCAGATTACCATCATGTGGTGATCAAGGATACAGGTGTTTTATCAGCAGGTGATTCATACTCAGAAAGTACCAAATATGACTAATCCTTTTGTTAAAATTTTTCAAAATGCTCAAAGACTAACCTAGATTTTTATTTGTAAGGATCCCTAGATATACCACTCTGTATTTAGTACCTATGCTTTCTAGCAGCCCCAGCTCTAACTTTACATGAGACTTCAATTTCTTGATCACACAGAATCTGACCTACTACGGTATCACGCCTTGCACAAATTAGATGACGCCATTAGGCATCATGTTCAAAAGTTGTCCTGAAGCCTGGCTGGCATAAGAAATGTGAGAAAGTGATGGTGTTATGAATGTCTCCAAGTATCTGCTTATTTAAAGAACTGACTACAAATTCTGGCATACAAGACAACAACAAGGTTTGTACAGGCAAGATTTACATGCGTAATCCTGAGGCATTTCCATGGCTGAAAACCTTTGAAGTTGTTGCTTCCTTAGATAACCATTCTCTGACCTAGCCTTCTGCCTTCTCACTCTGCTTTTCACTGAATATGAGCATCCATATCTAATGTCATGACATTTTTCATGCAAAAAAGAGCATGAAAAAGCTTTTGCTTTCCCATATGTCAAACAGGTAAAGCAACAATCAACCTCTTGTCAAGAAGAACGATTATTTTTGAACAAGCAAATTTGACTGGGACAACAACCTGCTTTTGAAGAAACCTGATCACTACCCAGCCAACATGCCAGGATTTGATTCATTTATGCCATCTTCAGAAAAGTTACACTCTTTGCTCACATAAATCTAAAATAATGCATATATTTTAAAAAATAATAATAATAAAAAAACTAAGCCATCTATAGATCAGCTAGCATATCAGAAACACACAAATTCATGAATTTCAGCATTTTGATGGAAAACTGTAGAGAAAAACTAAAACGTTCACATGTTCTGCTTATAACATCCAGTGCATGTTTACTTGCCTTTCAGATATCCAGCTTCAAAAATTGTAGAACTCTCTGGGGAAGTAGGAATTAAAATTGAAACTCAGTGTCTGGAGCATTGAGTTACCTCTCAGACCATCCTTGCCAGTCACCCTTCCAAACTGCTTGCTGGTTCTGATGGAAAGCATATACTTTTACAGGATGAAGATTACAACCTATAATCATCCTAGTGGAGCTAAAAGGTACAGCAATTTTCTACCACCAGACTGAAACATTTCTAATTACTTTCCCAAGCATCTTAGTAATTTGAATGAAACTGTCTAATATAAATCTGGTATAAATGAATGTGTAAGGGTTATTATTCAGTGGGTTTAAAACAAACAAAAATCCCATCAGAATATATATTTACACTACCTGTTTATTTCATTTGGCTGCCTTCAAAAATTCAGCCTTAAAGGGATATCTTGGCTACTTAATTGAGTAACAACTGACAGTATTTGAACAGCAGAATGTACCCATGGCTGAAAAAAAAAGGTGTTTATGTTACATTAAGTAGGCAAATTTAAGTCACACTGTCAGTTTCCAAAAGTAATTTTCTTGACCAAAAGGAAGTTGCTGTACTGTGAAGATTTTTGAGAGATGAAGAAATCAATTGTAAATTTGGCAAGGAAAAAAGAGTGGAAGACAAAAACATCGAAAACATAGGAGGGGAAAATGCAAAATCTTCCCCTACAGAATGTTTTATGTAAAGCCCCTTTGGGTCTCAGATATTCTTGGCTTGGGATGCTACAAGTCAAACTCCACATATTTGTGGCTTCTTAAAATGAACAAAACAAGTGGAAATAATAGTTTATTATATAGTAGAATTAGTATGATTAATTAACACAATAAACCAAAATAAAATGTAACATTGAACGTCATTATTTTACTTTATATATGAATTTTAGAAAGTTAACACTGTTTTGGCAGCTTTAAGAAGTACATAGTTTTAAAGTTTCATTGGAAACCTGGGGGGCTTCTTGGGAGAGTTTAGGTTGGGTGGTTTTTTGTTGGTTTTTTTTTTTCAGAAGCTTCAATAAAATAGGCAGTGATCAAAAGGACAAGATAATACATTCTCTTCCATGCTTTATGTGTCTTGAAGTTATTGCTTATTACTATAATAGAATTTTGTAAAGTAGAATAGGCAGATTAAGTTCCAGTAGGATGCACTAGAAGTTACCACACCAAGAGCAATTTAAACAAATATGAAATGCTTGCTCTCATAGATAATGAAATGTTTCTCTGTTTCTTAGTTCTACACTAAACTGGCAGTTTATAGAACAGAAAAATCTATTAACATGGCAACTGGTTTACATACAAACAGATACCACATTTCCTTTTCAATACTATTGAATTTAAATTTTGTCCAGCATAATGCCAGACAATCTGGTCAGGCAATCTGCTTTTACAACCCATTCACTACACAAAGTTAACACATCCCAAGGGGATAGAAGAAATTGTTTCAGTGTGTCATACCGCATTCAGATTTCTTTCCAGGTGAGCCTAACTTTCCAAGGAGCCATTCAGCCAAAGGGTCGTGTGGTTCTGCAGCGTGTGAGCAGATGACTACTTATGTGTCCTGCATGGAGACTTCCTATCCATGAGAGAAAATACTTCTCCCACCATGCCCCTGTTAAAAGACGTCAGAAATACAATGTTTTTCCTGGTATATTATCTTCTGCCATGACAAAAGCAATCTCTTCTTTAAGAGCAAATGTGGTTTAGTCCTATTTGAGAGCCATTCTGTCACTTAAGAAAGAAATGTTCCATATTTAAAACTGCTGCCTCTATTAAGCTCTGTTGTTTACTTGTAAGTTATTAATAATTCTCCTACTAAACTTAATATTATGCTGTTAAATAAGCATCCAAAATTCATCCTCTAAGACCTTACTGAGAACTTCAAAGAGAAAAAAACAATCACTTTCATTTTTGTCAAACCTCATCTGTAACTTCAAACATCAAACTCTTCATAACTTACAAGCACAATCAGTAAGCATCAAAACCACAGGTCCTTTTATAAGTGAAGAGTACTGTAATGCATTTTCCTTATCTTGCTGATACTCCTGAAAACAGTTGCTTCTAGGATAGAAACATATGCTTGAAATCCTAACAAAGATATGCTGGAATTTCCACAAGTGATCAGCTCTAAAAATCATATCACACTGAACCATGAAATAGAAAATGTATCTGAAATTTAGTGCAAAATTTAACAGTCATGAGTTCCGCTGATTCTGTTATCTGCTCCATTTACATGCCAATCTACACCCCTACCTAAAAAGGCTTTTCTTAAAACCCTTAAAATATACTGCTCCAGCACTTCCTTTGTAGCATAACTTGATTTTACACGTGTCTTGAGCAACAAATACTCAACACCGAACCACAGTCATTAAATTGATAATATCCATCAGCAAAGGTAAATTATGCAAATCAGAATTATGCAAATACCTTTTTTTTTAGTTGCTACTATTTCTATTTTGTGCAGCAGTCTGTTAGAGTTCATTATGTGAGTAGGAAATTATCTTGGTATTGTTATCAAAAAAACCCCACAGCAAAAGTCAGAGGCTTGTGTCACCGATGAGATATTTATTACTTTTAACATCTATCAAGGCACCTGACAAACAGAACTCGAGCACTGTAGCTGGAGTCCTCTCCCAAAAGCATCTTTCTTACAATCCACAAAAAGTCATGCAACTGGCATTTGGAAATAAATGCTTTGCTTCCTACAAGCAGCTTTGGGGGGTATTTCCCTCTGTAGGTATACATAACACAGCCCGCTACTCATTTTTTTTCAAGCCTCTCTTATGTAACAGACTGCAAAAACCATCTCTGAACAACGTGATCAAGATGTGATCTCCTCTTTTGGAACTACAACATTCAACATAATCACATTCAACCCGGTCCGGAGCTATTAATCAACTTCTTACTAATGAGGATGATCGATCGCAAGTTCTCTGCAGTTTTGCAGCTGATAGTCAGTCAAGGCTCCCAAAGGATCATGTCATTCACAGACCGAAATGAGACAGCTTCACCAGCTTGGCTCAGAAATGGGTCTTACAAGGGTATTTGATCATCGTATAATGTTTTGCTTAAATATCACAGTCTTTCTAGGTGGTTTGGATTTAGTGTTGGGGCTCCTCCCCAGATAACCTGTGTAAAAGCAAGAAAAGCCCTAAAGCCACTTGAGTCTCCGGCATACAGGTAGGATATACAGCAGCTTTCTCTGGAGACCTGCCCTTAACCCCTTCGTGCCGTATCATTTATACACTGGCCAACTAACTAGGCTACCTGAAAAAGATAAACGCAGCCTATATGAGTTATATAATCAGTTTATTTTTTAAGACAGGATGAATATATCCCGAAATACAGAATGATAAAGATTTTTTTTTTCTCTCTCTTGATTTTGCAAAAGACACGACAGACTTACATAAACTCCATATAATTCAGGGTTTCCTCTCTCTGTCTTGAGGTACGTAAGTCTTGACGTACCCTATGGAGAGGCTTGCTACAAAGCAGAGCTCAGGCTGACTCACTGTTTTCGCTTTACATATAGGGTACCTATAAAGACTTTGAAAATAAGCCTGCAATGTGAAGTTTTTCCTGTACCTTGTTATTGCAAATAAAAAGGCAAACATGTTTTAAGGGGCACGGATATCAGTTACTACAGCTGTTAAAGTTAAGAGCTGGGTGTTCAATAAAGGAGCCTATTCATTTCTAAATATTTCTTCCAAGTTTTGGATTTTTTTTTTCTGTAATGCATAGGGTTAACCGTGACACCCTGAATCCAAACAAAGCACACCCTAACAAAGTATAAGAATATGTAACTGCACAAGATACTGTATTACACTCTTCCATGTATTTGTCCTTCCAGTCCCTCCAGGGGAAATTTAACATGGTTTCTAAAATTATCCCTCTTACGGGTTTTTTCATTTTTCTCCAAGATCCCCGGCCAGATGAATTTGTCTATTACATGTACTGCCTGTGCCGCTGCACCTCCTTCCTCTGTGGTGACTTGATTCAGCTGAAGCTACGGTTTGACCGATCGATGCAAGCACATTACACACCAGAATAAGAGTAAGGTAAGGGTAAAGGAAAGAAAAGCATCTCTCCTTTCAGCCATTAAATATAGATCAACGAAACATCACAGCGCACATCGCGGCTCCCCTCCCCACCCCCTCCGCCCGCTCCTCGAGCGCAGGATTTCGCAGACGGTGGCTTCAAAGGAAGAACACACACCCCTCCGCACATACACACACACAGACACACACACAGACACGCACACGCAGCACAGACACACAGAAACACGCAGCAGCCGTCGCTCGGAGCCGCCCCAGGGCGCGGGCTCCGCGCAGGGCCGGGCGCTGCCCCCGCCCGCGGGTCCCCAGGCCCCTTCTTCTTCTTCTTCTTCCTCCTCCTCCTTCTCCCTGGCCCATGACTTCACCGCCGTAACGAGCACATTAGTGCAGGGCATCGGGAGACACAGTGCCGCGGATGCCCTACATAAGCAACGACTAACGTAGAAAGAAAGGGAGGAAAGCGATGGAGGGGGGAGGCCCGGGAGAAAGAACCGTGCGGAAATAACGCACTTTGTTACCTTTCGGCTGAGGGCACTAACACCGCTACTTGCAGCCCAACCCAGCCCGGCTGCCTCGCCGAGGGGAGCAGCGCAGGACCCCGCACCAAGAAGGAATATCACGCAGGCAGGAAGGGTGTGTGGGGGGGAGGGGGACGGACCTGGCACCATTACGGTGCCTGTCGTACTCACCGATCGGCGCCGATTCAGCCTGCTTGCTCCCAAACATATACCAAAACCCAACAGCAAATCCTCAGTCGGCTAAGCAAGAATGAAGGGGGGCAGCGGGGGGGGGCGAGCGACGGCTCCGGGCTTCACCGCAAGGTCCTGACCTTGCCCAGCTGCAGCATCTTCGGCTTGCCCCCCCCCGGGGCGTGCGTGTGCGCCCGTGTGCGCCCGCGGGTCCCCGTGTCCGTGCGAGCGCGCCGATCCGGCTCCGAGGGGCTCGGCCGCAGGACAGCTGCCCGCTGGTTGCCGGGGCGAGGAGGGCTCGGCATCCACCGCCCCGCCGCTGGGGCGAGGCGCGGGGCCGCTGCGGCGGCGGCGGCTGGAGCAGGCTGCGCGGCGGCGCCGTAGCGCAGCGCGCCGGGCGGGCGCACCGGCCGCGGGATGTGGCCGAAGGAGACACAGCCGCCGCCGCAGCATCTGCCGCCGCCGCGCTCCCGCCCGCCCCGCCCCCCCCCCCCCCGCCCC
>WAAE01010680.1:12281-28462 GCA_013400495.1 Nicator chloris
CGGCTTGCCCCCCCCCGGGGCGTGCGTGTGCGCCCGTGTGCGCCCGCGGGTCCCCGTGTCCGTGCGAGCGCGCCGATCCGGCTCCGAGGGGCTCGGCCGCAGGACAGCTGCCCGCTGGTTGCCGGGGCGAGGAGGGCTCGGCATCCACCGCCCCGCCGCTGGGGCGAGGCGCGGGGCCGCTGCGGCGGCGGCGGCTGGAGCAGGCTGCGCGGCGGCGCCGTAGCGCAGCGCGCCGGGCGGGCGCACCGGCCGCGGGATGTGGCCGAAGGAGACACAGCCGCCGCCGCAGCATCTGCCGCCGCCGCGCTCCCGCCCGCCCTGCCTCCCTCCCTCCCGCCTGCCTCCGCCCCTCCCTGCCCGTCCCCTCCCCAGCAGGAGCGCGCCCGCCGCGGCCGAGCAGCCGGCGCTGGGGGGGAGAGAGGGGGGCGGGCGGCCCCGCTACCGACGAGGCGCTGCCGCCTGTGCCGGGCGGGGCCGAGGTAGGGCCGGGCCGGGTCCCCCGGCCTCGCCGCAGAGGGGCGAGTCCCCGTGTTCCCCCAGACCCCCGCGGCCGGGGAGCGCTGATTTACAGGGGAAAGGGGAGGCAGGGCGGAGGGTGCAGGTGTGGGAGCGCAGCCTGGGGCGGGGGTCGTCGGTGGGGAGCAGCCCCTCGGCAATGACCGCGGCTCCTGCTGTCGTGGGTTGGGAACTTGGGGTCTGCCAGCCAAAACGGTGACAGCAACACGGAAGCGAGAGCTCGTTCCCCGGCTCGTGTCTACCTCGGGTGTCTCTTGCCATGCTTGGGAAACCTAGGTAGAAATCCTACCATGTTTTCAGAAGTCTTCTTGCGAGCAAATAGGGTAAGGAATATGGAAGTCATGTTTTACTCCTGCGCACGCTTAACCCTTCGTTGAGAAACTTGTGTGGAATGCAATTTTATCACTCACCCGAAAGTTGCCACTCCACGGCTCCTTTCAACTCGCCGCTCGGAGTTTTGGTACCTGAACAAAACCACCCCAATTTTTTTTTTTGGTTGTTGCCCGGGGTAACCTCTGCTAATCCACGCTGGCAGCGGGCTGAGCATCAGCGCGGCACTGGGCACAGCCGCAGACGAGGCTCCCGGGCAGCAGCTACAGCCCGTCATTTGTCGCCCGACAGCGCGGTCCCAGCCGCTGCCCCGCAGGGAGGGACCCGCGCGTCCCCGGGCGCCAGGGGCGGCCAGGAGGGCCGCTCCCGCGGGACACGGCGCTCCCAGTCATCTTCCCCGTGCCCCTGCAGCCCTACACCGACAAGCCGGATAAGTCGTGCCGGGCCCGCAGCGCGATCGGCAGCGGTACCTGCGGCCGCGCTGAGCCGAGGCGGCGGCGGTACGGGCCGACCGCCGCCACCGGGCTGCACGGCGACTCGCTGCTGCCACCTCTCGCTTGGCGTTCTCGCAGCTTCCCCGAGCTCTCCTGCGAGCGGGAGATTCATCTGGCTGGAGATCCTACCTCTCACCGACGGACGGTTGCGGTGGCCACCCCTCCCTTAATGTCGCGGGAAGGCCGGAGGCTTCGCCTTCCCAGTGCCAGAACGCCTTGTTTTAGGCTTGAGGTCACTTTTTGCGGGGACAGGGGGGTTTGTTTACATATTTATTGGACCATATAGATGTGTCCTTTCCCTGGGTTAGGTGAAGGTGGCCCATCCACCTGTGACAAAATCGGTAAGTTACAGCTGAGAGTGGTACAGACTGGCAGCACCCCTCAGTGCCAATCCAGACTTTGCCCAACCACTAGAACTTGTGAGAAGGGCACCTCTGGGCTCAAATCTAGAGTAAGCCCAAAACCTCATTGTCAGGTTCATCATGTCTTGATGCCTACTGAGTTGCAGCTATAGAGGGGAGCTTGCTGGTGGCAGAACACAGTGGCCAATCCAGTCTTGTCTTGAGTAGAGAAGTGACTGACTAGCCCACTGTCCAAACTTTTGGTTGGACAAAACGTTTGTTTTGTCTGCTGAGTGCAAGACCCTGGGTTTGTGATTCCCAGCCCGAGACAGACAGGTAACTGAACTGAAAGTAGTGGATCACTCAGTAGTTACCTGAAGTCACTGTCTTACAGTTAAACTTCAAGATGTACTTGATAATAAAATTACTGGGTGTCACAGTATCATAGATATGCCATAGCATCATGTGATGCACCTTCTGCAGACCAGCCTCTTTTGCAGAGCTGAAAGGTCTTTCTGTCAATAAAGGCAAAGGAGATTGAAAGACTAGAAGTGGGCTGTGTCCTCATTCTATTCCCCCTCAAATATTCCCGTGTAATAGGGACATTTCACATCCCTGGGGAGTGTATGCATCTGACCTGATTGTAGGATATGCAGTGTGTGCTAGTGAAGAATGAACCTAAGACATCTGATTCTCCCCACACTGCTAAGTTTACTCAGCTGGCTGTACTGATCTGAGTAGTTAATGTGGAAGCTGTTAGCCTGGAAGTTAAATATAGTAAAAATAAAGATATATAATAATGTAGACCGTCTGTAGGGAAAGTGAGGCAGAAGGGTTTTGGAAGAATCTGGCAGGTGTCTGAAATCTGTTTTTCTCTCACAAGGTTTCCTCCTTTCACATCACAGTTTTGCATGAGAGGGGTTTCATCTTAGAGGTGCCACAAGAGTCAAAAATCTTCTCCTTTTCCTGTCACTTTCCTCCCCTGATTCTCCTTGCATCACATTTTCAGTGTTCTCTGATACCAGGTGAGGTCAGAGAAGGGGCCAGGACCAAGCCCTGCTATGGTTATGGAGAAAGGTAACAAGAGAACTAAATCAGTTTCAATATGACTTTTTACTGCTGTTGCTGCTGTCACAGAGGAAGAGTGAGGGAGATCAGTGAGGGGTAAGAATATAAAAAGCAGTGGGATCAACTTCTGGAAGAGATTTCCCCATCTACAGTAGGTGCTGTCTGCCAGCTTCAGGGTTTGAGGGTTTGTTCGAGTTGGACTCTTTTATTTGTTCCTTGGAAAAGATGGAAAAAGAAAAGGTAATTATCATATCAAGGCATATATTTTCTAGCACAGGAACTGTGAAATCGTATTTGCAATTTATATTTGCCTGTTATATTTACAAAGGTTCTTGAGGTGTCTAATTTCTATTTGGTCAAAGTAATGGCAAATAAAAATTTTAGAAAACAGAAAAAAGAAGTATTAACATGAATAGAGTTAAATACAGTAATAGAATTTTCATATAACTAGTCCAACAAATGACTGTATTATTAAAAACAATAGCAGTAACAAATTTTTCAAGTTTAGGCTCAAGAGTTCCATCTTGGAATAACTGGTTGCCAGTGATAATTTTCCCATCCTGCTAATAAAAATACATCTTCTTCTTTGTGAAAAATTTTGTCATGAGGTAAAGGATGAAGCTGGCAGTGGAGGAACCAAAGGAAAAGTCCGTTAGTCAACAGTTGGATGAGTCATCTAAAATATGGGATAACTTGACACTAGTTGTGTCTGCATGTTCTGTCTCAACATAAATCATATTTAATTTTTGTTTGAGCCTTCTTGGAACAGAGTTTGGAAGCTTGAATTTTTGGACAGAAATGAAAACATGTCTTTGCTGTTTTGACTTTCTTTAAGATTATGTCTAAATTTAAATGTATACTTCCTATGAAGATTGTTGAGACCCTCTGGCATGGTCCAGGTCCAGCAACTGCTTTTGTCACGCTGAAGTTAATGGGAACTTTCCATACTAAAAATGTAACTGAAGTGAAATTAGGTATATGTAATAGTTTTGTGTTTCAGACAATCTTCAGACAAAGCAAATCTGGAATAAAATTGCGAAAACTTGTTTTTGCTCTTTTTAATAAACTGAAAAAATCAGTCAAGCATGAATACTTTTTCAAGTTTACATCAGTATTTCAAAGAAGTTCTTGCAATTACTGCTTTATCCATTTCTAAGAATTATTTCAAGGTGAAATTATTAAAAGAATTGACAATACCCATTGAAATATATTTCAGATAAAGAGCATGTTTCTGGAGTCACATATTATGGTGTATGAATGAAACTAAGCTGGTAATGAATTTAAATTATTGGGCCAAATTTCTTGTCTTTTATTTGACTTTGATGTTATCTTGAAAAAGTCAAATCATCATTGAATTATAGTAATACTATATGTATTTTCCATTTCTCCTAAATTATTGCACCATATTGTGTAACAACAAAGTAGCCATAAATCCTGGGATGAGGATGATTTTCTATGTCACAATGACAAAAGAAGGTTTGCATGATTGTATTTGCATAAGCTTGCATTTTCTGATCTCATGAAAATATTTTTTAAACAGAAGTCTCCTAAAGAAATATAAGGTATTTTCAATTCTGAGGCACAGCTGGCTTCGACTCAGTCTGATTATGAGTAAATTATTGTTGAAGTGCTAAGCTTGACTGGCAATAGCAAAATACAATTGAATTTGTAGTACCTGGAGATTTTGTAAATGAATCTGTATTTGCATTGGGAGAGTTGGTTTTTATGTACTGAAGGCAGCTCACATCCCTAGGACCTGACTAAGATTTTCTTATTGCCAGCTTCATCCATTGATGACCAGATAGGCAGTAATGAACAAAATCTCCCTGAAACAGCTGTATTAAAATATTTTTGGACCTACTTTACTTGAAAAATCATTGTAAAAAATATTGTTTTGTGAATAGCTGCCATTAGTTCCCTAAACAATTTGGCATTTTGAACATGTCAGATTGTCAAATGATATTATACAAAAGGTTAAAAACTAAATTGAATTAAATTATGTGTGTCAGTCACATCAATCAGAGCTCCTATCCAAGGTATAGTAAGGGAACTGCATTTTTTAATAATAAAGCTTTTTCTGTGTTCCTGATTAATGAACTAGTTGGAGTTTTACTTAGCTTCAAAGAAAAACAGTGAAAAAGAGGGTAACAGGCAATGTAGCTGCTTTTTCGTATCAATTAAACAGATCTGATTTAAAGAGGGGTTGTGGTTTTTAGTTTGTGGGATTTCTGTTGTTTTTTGGTACATTGTAATTTGGAAGATGGAAGGCCAGAAGTTGAAATGAAAATTAATGTAGTGTAAAAATTGTTCTTTTCAGCATCCAGTAAAACAAAGTTTGCTGTTATAAATTCATATACCCTGTACATGAATAGGCTATACAAAGAGCTGAATGTTCTGAAATAATTTGTAAACCCTAATCCCATGAAAGAAAGTAATTTCATTTTGTCTTCACATCACCCAGGATTACTAGCAGTACGATGTCAACTCGGCTGCAAATTGCAATCTATGGATTGGATATCTATGGATGTTCAAAACACGTTTATCCCTATTATTGTCAACTGAAATGACAAGCCGTTCTCAGGATGCATCCTTTAATACAGTTACAGCTTTCAAAGCACTTAAGATTAAGGTATAAGACTTACAAAACTATATTTTACTTTCTGATTATTTTTTCTCTTCTCTTCTCTGTATTTGTATATTGAATAAATCCATCTCAACCAAAAAGACCATCGTGCAAAAAGTCAAGCAAAAATCTTGCCACAGATTTAGAACATGATGCTGTTTGAATAAAAGTTAGTGAAACCTTGTTACAATGATTATCCTTTTATTTAATCCATTTACGTCTGGGCTTGACTTTGTATCTTTCCACAGTGTAGAAGACTGTCAAAGTTCAAGGAACCACTAGATTGATTATCTAGTTAGAGCTCATATTGCATAAGACTGAGATATTACCTAGCCTGAAGGCAAAGTTAATGACTTGGCATTATGGAACTATGGAATGCTGGGTCATTTTCTAATCTGTGCTCTATTACATTTAGTCAGTAACAGGAAAGATGAAACTAGTCTTACTTCACTGTTATACTCCATGAACATCATGCTCCAAAAGTGAGACACATTTACCTTTTCAAACCAGTGTGACTTTAATTTCCTGGAGAGTCTTGGTGTGTTTTTCCAGTGCTCTGGAGAGCTTCTCGTCTGACACTTTTTCAGAACCTTACTCTAAATTTAATTTGATCGTTTCACCTACAACTCTAGTGAAAACCCACGCCTCTGAAGCCCCGTGGGTATACAACTGTTAGCAGGGACAACTTACAAGAATTATCTTCTTGTGGCATGCACATGAGTGTTTCAAAGTACAGGAAGACACATGGTAATATTCCCCATACCTGCAATTTCTTGGGTATGCCACCTGTGCATTCAGAACATTTTCCCTACCAGTGGCACCAAAGCTGAAGTCACAGATGGGAGCTGTCTGGAGAGCACTGATGGCAGTGTGGACACAAGGCACTCCAGCATATCCTGTACATTGTGAGGCCCAAAGTGCTTCCTTTCCTTTCATTTCTCAGCTAAACTGTCCTGCACTTCATAGTTATGAAGAAGATTGCCTTACACTTTGACCTGATAATTCTCTCTGTCAAGCCGCAGTTCATCTCAAAAAAGGTTGGACTGTGATCAGATCATCTGATTCATGCCTACTACCCAATTTTACACCTTCTTGCTACAGGCTATCTTGCATAATTGGCTATCTCTGGTCCTATACATGATTTGTAAAGAGGTGCATTTGCCATTATCCCATGGAGTTTTCAGTAGTTAGCTTACTTCTACAAACTAAGTTGTTTAGAAAGAATAATTTTCAGCAATGAAGGAGGACCAGTTGCTGCAGTTTAAATGGCTATTCACATAGGAGTTGAAAGGCTAACTGCAATGGATGAATAAAATACTGAATTTTTCCTTTGAATGTTTACAACGTCATGGTTCTCTGGGAAATCAGATTTTCACAATGATGTTTTAAAAATGGAAATAGTGAAAAAAATCTGTGACACAACATTTAAACAACTATAAATTGTTCAGCTTGGTACCATTCTTAAAGTCTGTTGCTGTCTCATGTTCTTTGTGATAGTTTTCAGCACATCGTTTAAGTGTATCAAGAAAATATGTCCACAAGGGACAGGATGTGTTTTTCCTCATTTCCTGTTGTACTCCCGCTCTTTCAATTTCAGGGTAACAGATTTTGAAGGAAAACTTGAGTTTCTTACCCTATGCTTTTTCAGCAGAAAAACTAACTGCTTATTTTCATGTAATCCTGTTATGTAAATCTCTGTATTACTGCACACCTGACCTCCTTTGTGATATTTTTAACTTAGTGGAAAACAGAAAGATATGTTTCATCAGCACCACCTGCTAAAATTACAAAGGAAAAGATGACTGCGTTTAGTATTTTCTTACATTTTATGAAAGAAGAAATAAATGGAAGTGATAAGCTGTAAAGTAGTACCAAATTCTAAGAAGGAAATAACATGTTTTATAACCCTAATGTAAAAATTTTGTTATCCCTATTATTGTTTATCAAGTACTTATTAAAAATGCACATATATATTTATGTAGTCAGTAATTTTTGCTCAATTTTGAAATTTGCACAATTTCTACTGTGGCTATACACTATGAAAACAACTGTAGCTGTTCAAAAGTAATGTAGAGAGTCCCAGCATCAGTCCTTTTGCAGAGACACTGAAAGTATCCTGTGGCAGCTCTGATGAGCTCAACAGCAAGAATCCTTTTAAAGGGGTAAAGACTTTTAACCAAGTTACAAAAAATTCTTTGATATTTCCCATGTCAACTCTATCCCTAAAGTAAGTTACTATTGTCACAAACAGAGTTCAGATGGCAAATCTCCTTTGTCATTCTAGGATAACAATTTAGAAATTTGTATTAGATTCAGTGACCTTTGCTTATATTTGTGTTATTTATGAAGCCTGGGAGATTTTTCAGCTGTTATAAAGTGGCTAAAAATGGTGCTGTGGTTTTGGAAGTTTGAACATATTCTGTAGAAAAATACAGGTGAGCAACTATCCATCTTTGGATTCTTTTTTCATGTTGGTTATTCTAATGAGTGATTGCAACACAGTTGCCAATTTAACCTGATACTGCATCAAGCAATTGTGTGACACAGAGTAGGCTTTGATCTTCATACACTTAGCATGAATTTTATGGCTAGACTGTACTTTCACTTTGTCAAGGAAGCTGTTTCTTGTAAAAAAAAACTATTAAACCACAAAACAAAATGTGAGAGATGTCAATATGCTGTTATTTTAGCAGTACATAGCGGCTAATCCCCCTCACTTTTCAAAAGCTACAATTTTTGTTTTCATACACAGAGCTCAAAAAAAGAAGAATAAAACAATCACAGAATGTTAAGGGGTGGAAGGTACCTTAAAGATCATCTGGTCCCAACCCCTCTGCCATTCACCTCCCAATAGAACAGGTTGCTCAAGGCCTTATCCAGCCTGGCCTTGAACACTTCCAGGGATGATGCATCCAAAGTTTCTCTGAGCAACCTACTCCTGTATCTCACCACCCTCACAGTAAAGAATTTCTTCCTAATACCTAGTCTAAATGTCCGCTTTCATTTTGTGCTCGTTACTCCTTGCCTCTTTATAGAATGTGTTGTGTATTTATGATGGCAAGCATTGATTTCAACAATTTGTAAATTTTATTCTTCACTTAGGTTTCCTGTGTAGAAGTCGGTGGATTACAGTGAAGAAAAATACTTTGATCTGTAAAAGATATTTCATCAGTGGTTGTTTAGAGACTTGTTCTTCAGATATAATATTGCATTACTCTATTATAAAAGATATGATCTAGAATTTTTACAGATCTAATAACAATCTCAAGATTGTCACAGTCATAGGGATAGCAGACAATCTGTGTGTTTAATATATATATGAGGTGGCCAGTAAAACAGAGGGCTGAGGGTCAGGATAGTGTGTTACATATCCTCACTGAGACAGGATATGTCTGTAGCATCCATGCAACTGATTTCTACTCTTTCACTTATTGAATGGGGGTATCAGACTTGTTAGACTAGACTGAGTTTTTTGGATGAGCAACATATAAATATGATAGAAAAACTCCCCCAATATTGGCAGTGTACTCCAGGATGGGCAAGTACAAAGAGCCACCACAACATGAACATCTGTGAAAGGCTGGCTGCCCCGACTATGACTGTTTCACAGGCTTCTCTTCTCCCACTGGTTTGTCAGGTGGTCTCAATTTTCCCTTGTACAAGTAACTGGCAAAAAGAAATGGTGATACTGGAAGAGGTGAAGTTGCCCATCATGTGCTGCAGACTAAGATTTTTTTATGAAGAATTACACAGACTAGGTACTCTGATCATTTTGGTAAAAGTCTTGACTACTCTTTCAGCTCAGACAGGCAGCGGGTGTTCATCAGCCTTCTAGAGCAAGGGGGAAGGCTCTTCCACTTATGTATCAAAGATGCCTCCTTTTTTCTTGATTTTTGTCTCTGTAGATCTATGATCACCTGATTTCACTTCAATGTTATTCTCTACCTCAGTCAACTCTGTCAACATTCCTTTTTAATCCCCTAACACTCTATAGTCACTTTCATCCATTGTCTGTAAGCCCCTTAAAGATTCTGAAAATGTTTGCTCTTTTCTGAGAGACCTGTGACACTCTTTCTCCTGCTCTGCACCCCTTCTTATCAGTTACAAAATCTGATGGAACCCCTTCAAAGCATTGAGTGATTTGTTCAGTTGTGTTACCTCAATCTGTGAGCTGGAAGATCTGGTCATAGATTTGTCTCTGTTATCTCACTTTCCTGAGGATCTTTGTATCCAGATGGGGTTTATTACCTTTTCTGTGTCTTCTCTTTTTTTTTTTTTTTTTTTTTAATAATATTCTCAAAAAATGTCCTTACATTAGAAATGTCACATATCCTTTATATTTCACACAGATTTTACCTTCCACCTGTCCTTACAGTACTTATCAATATTAACACAATGTTTGAGCAGTTGGAGCTCATCTTCTTAGGAGAACAGATCTGGATGAAGAAGCTAAGTCAGTTCCTTTTGTTAGAGTCATTTATTAAGAGGATTCTGAATGCTCTTCTAAGCAATACAATGTGCTTTTTGCAGACTTTGAAGAGAGCAACAGCTACATAAAATTACTTTGATTTTTACCAAGTATTTTGTTGGTAGAAGAAATGCACTGGTGTTAAAAGAAAAGCACCCCTGGTAGCAACAAGTAACTAGCCATTTGGATTATATAATAATTTAACATGAAGACTCCAAAACAACTCCAGTCCTGTGGGCTTTTAAAATACTCAGTAATCTTCAGATCTTTTAGTGCTACTTTGACAGCTTTTTTACAACAGCAGCTGAGACAGTCTGCATATTCTGCACAGAATCCCCAGTATTCAGCAAAAACTGATAAGCCAAAATATTTTAGCTGCCACCCTCTACTTTTCCCAGGGTATCTTCTTGAATGCTTTCCAGGTAATTTCCCTGCTCTAGTGCCTTATGTGAGAACTTGCTCATGTGACTTCATTTCACTTAATGTTTTATAGCTGTGAAAAAAAGCTCAGTTTTCAATAATTATTTTTTTCCTACAGAAAGAGAATACTTGAAGAACACAAACCATTATGTGAAGGAAAAAAACCTCAAGAAGCTGCATAAATTAGTCTCAATTTTGATTGATTAAAATTTTTTGACCTGTTGTAGACAGCCTGTCAAGATATTCCATGGGCCTCAACCCTTCCCAGAGGCAGTTCACCCTTTCTTGTTGTGTCTCCAAGTGACACAAACCAGACCTGTACTCACCTTAAGGTGCCCAGATTTTTTAATGAGCCACAAATTTGATAGACTTCTTTAATCTAGAGCTCTAGGCAGTAAAAGAGTGGGGAGGTGGGAGTTAAAGCCATTTTGGCCTTTCCAAGAATTATGTCAGGAAAGCATCCTACATCCTAGAAAAAGGAAAATACATGGATGAAAAAAAATTGTTTCTGAATGACATGGCATAGGCTTTTACAGCCTACAAACCTTTAAAACTCCTGTGAAAAGAATTGGTATTGCATATTGCATAGTATAACTCAAAAAATAACATCTTCCTAGAAACCGGTGATGATTTTATTCATTGTAGATTCGTAAGAATTCACAGATTGAGGTAATTGCCCTCTAAATCCCACCTTCATGCTGAGCCAGCCAGCTAATCTGGAGGTCAAATATCCACCAGGTCTACTGCAGATACATTTTGAAAAACTCAGGGAAGGAATGGTTGCTTTTGAAGGTAATAGTAAAGAAGAATAATTGTCTAGGCAACTAAAGTTTTCTGGCATTGTTTACCTATAGTGTGCATATCATCCTTTTCTGAAGTATATTTATAACCATTCAATTCTCCAAATTAGATCTTACTTACCTAAAATATTCAGTGTACATAGATGATATTAAATTTTCTCCTTTATTCTTGGTATATGGACAACAGGACTAAGTAAGAGGTGCATAGTGTGGACACATGGATGGCTTAAAACTGTGCAGTCTTTCAAAAATCATCCTCTGAGAGTAACCTTTTCATGCTTACATGGTTTATTTCTTCCCATAGGACTGACTCCTAACAGGTTACTTTTCACCTTTTACTTGCACAACTGCACACTGCATTTCTAGCCATTTAATTTTTTTTGAATTGTGGGATCATCTCTGCAATTTATCACAGTAATTTTGAATTCTGTGTTTATGTTTACACATGCCTTTTTTTTTTTATGTTTAGACCTGATTTTCCATCATCTGTGCATTTAATAAGCTTGTTTTTACTTCAGTGTCAAATTAATTCCTGACAAGATTTAAGTAAAAACAGACTCTGAGCAGACCTCTTCTACTGTGGGCGGTAATTCATTGATACATACCCTTCTGATCACAGGTTTCCAAAAAGATTTTCATCCACACTGTAGCAGATTTTTCCAGAACTTCCTGTAATAAATTTTATCTACATCATGTCTCCTTAACCTGCTTATAGACTATCATGTAGGGCACCATTAAAAGTTTTTATTATTCTTGTGATGTGAAATATATATCTATGTTCCTGTGTTTCCATTCTATCCACAAGTTTCATCACCCCAGTGCAGGATAAAATTGTGTTGATTTGAGACATGTAATGTTTTTATGAATCCACATTAGCTGCTATTAATTCTGTGATCTTTCAGTCTCTTGTCCACCTGGAAATGGTTTAGTTACGTGTATCAAGGTTACTCAGGGCCAATGACGAAGCTGAAAAATCTGCAAAATCCCCATGAAATTGTCCAGTTTACTTCTTTTTACTGCTGTTAGGGTTAGTCTGCATTTAGGCCACCTTTTGTCCCTGTAAATTTTAAAAAATAACTGCTAATAAATGCGTTTATTTCAGCCATTTTGATAAATATTTGAGAATTAAATTTATCAGAGCCAACTGATTTCCAAACGGTTATCTTACCCAAATGTATTCATACCTCTTTTCTCCTTGTTCTAAGCTAAGATTTTATTCCACTAGTGTGAAGTAATCACTTGTGAAAGCCAATGATAATCCGTGGGAAATTTTGCAAAGGCAAGTTTCAAAAAGGGCACAAAATTCATGGGTTTTCCCCACTGTTGGGTAATGAACAGGGGTCTTTTTCCTACCCTTCTGTTGGCAAGCTCTGCATATGTTATGGGGATATGTCTTGTCAGTTTCAGGGGCTTATATTTTAGTCTTTTGTTTCCATACTCTCGCCTACGTTATTTAGTGTTAATCTTTGGCAACCTGATTTTGTCTTCACTCCCTGGATCCTTCTTTTGCTTGAAGTAAGTGAAGAAGTCATTAGTTACATTGGTCGCTTCTTATCCTTCCCCTTCACTGCACTACAGAATTGTGTGAAAAGATGACTGTGGCTTAAAAGTCACGTGTGACATGACATTCTTCAGAAGAGGTGATGCCTACACAGAACTGAATGTGACAGATAAAAATTTATCAGAGGGAGATATACAGCTAATACGGAGCAAATTAGCTTTTTCTAAATCAGATGTACATTCAATTTACATAGCATGCAGAGGCATTGGAATTGTTGTCGTTTATCAATTACATATTTAAAGATTAATATAAAAGCATTGTCTGGGAGACTACTAATGCCTTTTTTGTTTCTCACCTGTTTTTATAAAGCCTGTTTTATAAGCCTACAAGTCTGTTTTGCAAACAGTGCTAATATCAGTCAATTATACTAGCTGGCATTTGACAAGACCTACAAACACCTAACAAATTACCAACTGAGTCACTGCGTGAGCAGGAATTTACAGCTATGAACAAAGCTACTACTTCTATTTATAGGTGTTTCTGACTGTTTTTGTTTTGATTACTTACACACACATGCACATAAGCGTGGCTCATCAGCTCATTGCAGCCTCGCAGTTGACTCAGTCTGGCAGCTGATGCATCTCCAGCAGATCAGCTGTTCCTTTGTTAAAAGCTGTCACTACAGCCTGGAAGAATTAATACAATTCACATTGCAGAATTCAGTATTTCTGGACAAGGGTGGATCCCCTTATACTGAAAGCATTAAATAGCGTCACTGTTTACATCATAAATGACACCTAACAAAGCACAGCATCTTGGTCCTTCGTAATTAAAATTACTAATTATTTATGTAATATGTAGTATATTATATAATATTAATAATATTTTCTATTGATTCTGGAGAAAAATACGACCTCTCACTCCAAAAAAAGAAATGGTCTGACAAATAATNCATTTTGGGACAACACGCCATTGCACAAAACAGCTGTCTACCACACTCCAGCTCCTACTTCATGAAGCTTTTCCCATGCTGAGAAGAACATAAAGAACAGCTATAGTACTGAAGGTTGAATATGTGTTTCAAATTCACAGATCTTAGCTTCATAGAGCGTAATTCTCCCACAGGCATTGACTGAGAGGAAAATCAGCCAGGCTTAACTTCTAGGCTTTCTTACTTACACATTCAAAGACTATGCAGGGGAAGCTGGTTGCTAGCTAGTCCCTTTTGCTTTTGGGAGTCAGGGCAGAGGTGGTGCTCTGGGATGCTGCTTGTAGCACCTACGTTGCTTGCTACTGTCAGAAGCTGTTGCTATCACAAGGCAGAGGAAAAGGGTGAGCCAAGGAAGGCTGGAAATGTCCATGGAAGTGTCCATCTCATCTCAAATGTTCACCTCTTCTGTCCTACTGGTGATGAAGGAAGCTGTGAGAAGGGCTCAAAAAGGCAACACTGAGCACTCCAGGAAAACTGGGGAATGCCTGGCACTTCAAAGAATCCCCACCTCTGGGAGACCTGGACTTCACATATCACATGGGTGCTCTGGCTGTAGCTGGAAGAAGGTAAATGAACTATAAGTGGGCACCAGAAGGGCTGGGATGAAAATATTGGCAGCACACGCTCTAGACGTAGTCAGATGGTGAGGAGTATGTAGCATGCACAAGAGCTGCTCTCACCTTTGTTGTAAGGGCTTTTCCCCTCTTGTCGGCCTAATTTTTGATGTAGTGGCAAGACTTGGCTCTGATTGCATTAGAACAGACGTTTTTGTGTTGCAAGATACACTCAGGTATCATTTTGGACAACATTTGGCAGCTCCTAGAAAACAAACAGGGGTTTTCAACCTAGACACAAAAATGAAACACACATTATTTTCAAAGGCAAAAAATGCTTTTCATTTCATGTTTGAAAACCATCTTATCAGAATGTGCCAGTGGTTAATTTTCTGTATATTTTATGTGTGTAACACAAAGGGACAATAAAACATTGGGAAAGGTAAAAACAATCAGAGATTGTAAACCATATGGTGAGGGCAGATCTTGAAGAACAATAAAGTCATCATCCTCTGGCCTTTGATGTTCTTTTGTTTTCTTGGTTGTTTGTAATGTGCCCTGTGGCAGCATTATAAATCTTCCTGTGTAATAACTCTTACTACTTATTTTCTTGCAATTACAAAAGGTGTTTTATTTTTATCAGCCATTCCAGACAACACAGATCCTATCTAATGTATATCTGGAGCAGTAAAAAGATTGAGTGTGTAAGTGTCTCATAGAGCGTGATACATAAAATCAAACATTAATAAAGGCTTTTGACAACCTCCATCTCTTTGATCTTCACACTTCTCCCTCTGCTTTTTTAAGAGATAAAGTCTTGAAGTATTTCAGCATTTCCTCTAACTCATCTAGTCTGCCAATTTTTTTGCAGCAACTTCTCAGTTGCTTAGTCCTATGACCAAATCAGAGAACACTGTTTTTTTGGGGTCATAGGTGTTACTTTTGTGTCTCTGGAAAACACACAGAAAATACCTTGGAGCACTTCTGAATCTGAGTATGAGTTGCTGCAAAGCATTGACTGTGGGGTCATGGAAAGTGTGACTACATGTAGAGAGATGTACGAGCAAAAAAGATTGAGAAATTCTTGAACAGTTTTATCCAGTTATAAAGTGACACTTGAGCTGAAAAAAGAATTACCATTTCCTTGTTTCAAGCATAAAGTATCAGGGTAGGTTTTCTTGATGCAGTTTGTTGAATGTCCACGTCAGTAGCTAAAGCATGGGAAGTGCAGATCTTGATCACAAGAATTGTCTTATCACAAGAATTCTCTTATCACTCAACCTTCTTTTACAGAAATTAGATCCAGAAAATTAAAAGTACCTAAATTGGTAGTTCTGTCCCTATACTTAGACTCTCTGACAATGCAACTGTATTTTATAATGCTGTCCTGGAGTTCAAGCTAAAATCAAAATTTCCCAGGCATAAAAAATCCCACCACCAACAATAAAAAACTAAACACAAACATCCCCCCAAAGCCAGGAAATATGAATCTATAGGCTGAAAATGAGCAGGTTCTTGCTTGTCTTCCACATACAACTTGCTGCTTTCCTGTAAGCACAAACATTGGGCTACAGTTTCATGCTCTCAGTGAGTTTAATGTGGGTGAAATAGATTTAAGATTCATACATGAGAAAAAAATTAAAAGTATATATTTTGATATGTGAGGAAATAGACTTACAATTAAACACATCTCAAGAGTTTTTATGTAAACCAGTGAAGTCCTTGAAAAATTCAACCCTCGCCTTGCATGTTTTGTTTAATACAAGTAATTATTTTGTTTCATTTGAAAAAAGATAATCAAAACTTGTACATATAGTGATATGAGAAACCATTTAGTGATATTATAATGGCCTTAGCCTAATTAAAATTTCTTCTTCATGAAGATGTGTTTTCAAGCACCAGAGAGATGAAAAATCACTAAAATGATTGTTCTTTGCTGTGCTT
Source organism: Nicator chloris (assembly GCA_013400495.1). NCBI lineage: Eukaryota > Metazoa > Chordata > Aves > Passeriformes > Pycnonotidae > Nicator > Nicator chloris. Next base: position 28,332 of record WAAE01010680.1, read on the forward strand.
TCATAGGTGTTGCCATACATGTTGCAAAGAAAATATTCATACTAATTTTAATTTTTTGTAGGTCTTAATTCTAACATATGCAAGCAAGGGGGATGTATTTTAAGAAGAAATAATATAAGATAATATAAGAA
>WAAE01010680.1:28507-79101 GCA_013400495.1 Nicator chloris
GTATTATGAATCAAATTCATATAATCAAATTATTTCCTATCTTTTCACAATGTAGCACAGCAATTCTTAAGAGCATCCAAAACAAATAGGACCAAAAAAACATCTGCCTGCTATTTATGAATAAAAATCAAACGATCTTATGTGAGTTTATTTCCTTAAGGAAGGACTGCTTCACTAAAATTTTAGCTCATGGTTGTATCAACAGAACAACTTAAGAAAATACCAGCAGAGTATGAGTTGATGTCAGTGCAGGAATCACGTTTTGCTAAAACAGAAGCTATGAGTATTTCTGTAATTTCAAAAAGGAGCCCCACTAAAGACTCTAAGGATAAAAAAAATAAAAAAGTCAGGTGTCTAACAGGACGTTTCCCCCACCACACCAGCTGTTTAACACTGATTCAAAACCAAATACAGTCAGTAGAACCAGTTAACCTATTCTCATTTCCTAGACTGGAACAATATCATTGCAGTTTTGTTACAATTATATCCTTCGGAAAATTCCTGAGGAACTTTCTTTGAGATAGTCTTTTTCTGAATCAATCCAGAAGGAAATGGCCAAGGAATCCTCACAGGACTTTTACTATATCACAGATGTCTGAAATAGCTTTAAGGAGGTTTTCAAGAACTGGTTGGACAAAACAGCGTGGTCTGTATTGAACATTGCCTGTGCTTTAATAAGGGAGTTGGGAATAAGCGATCTGCTAGGGTCCTTTCCTAAATGCATAAACTTATCAGTGACCTCAGTGTGATTTTTGAAATGTCTGTTTATGACAAACAGAGCTAAAGTGTAAAAAATATTCCATTATTTATGAATCAAAATGAGTTTTAGGATCCTGCAGCATTATCCACTTTTATCAGCAGAGTTTAGAAAGGGACCTATGGACCAGATGTGGTGTTGTGACTGATTGCTGGACACCTACAGAAGAGTGAGTAACAATTGTTCAAAGAAATCAGTGCCACTTAAATATCCAAATACCTCCATATGTATTTGATCTAGTCTTCCTCTGTATAGCAAACTGTCTCTCTTTTTTTATATATATATGATGTACTCAAAGGTCTTTTGTTCTGAAGTGATGTTTCCATATGTTCTGCTAGGTCAAATTTCATTTTCATGTTCTACTATATTATGATCCTTGAAAATCTTTCATTTTTTAATGACTGCAAAAAAATCGGATTATTGTCATTCTATCTTAGAAACTGCATTACATTACATTTCCTTTAAATTCTAGATCTGCTAGGACAAAGATTTTACAGTAAAATGATGGCTGAAAAAAAAGTGGAACCATATGTTCTCATAATACAGACAAAAATATTGTTCAAACTTAGATTTTTCTTCTTTTCATTGCAATTTTGATTGCAATGTAAAAAATGTAGGTTATGTTGGTTCTGGGGAGCAGGGTGGAGAAGAGGGAACTTAAAATTCAGTAATATTTAATGAGGTGATGTTATTTATTTCCTTCTCGTCTCTGTGTACCTCATATTCCATGACTCTTAGGAAAGACTTCATGCCCATATTCTTCCTCCCAATCCTTTCCCAACAGATGGCACAGGATAACTCTGCTTATTTTCTGTAGCCTTCTGCAGACTAAGCAAAGAGCCTCTCCAGTCCTTTCCTCCCATTTTCTTGTAATCTTTAATTCCAGGATTTGTCAGAGGGTCTCTTTTGTACTACCATTCCCAAGAGTCCTTAGAATATGAGTACTTCTGACTTACCTGAAATCTATCTGGAATTATTTATAAATGGACCAGCATGAGCAGAGGTGTGAGTGTTTGTGCGTGCATACACGCGTCTCTGTGTTAGAGGTATAAAGAAAGGGCAGTTCCCATTCTCACGGGGCCAACAGCACTTCAAAGTTCTTGAAAATGGAGCAAACAGAAACATCAACAATTTCCCTGAGCAAAAATAAAAAGGTCCCTTGCTTTTTTTAAGGAATGCTACATTTTGCGTAGAATTCCTATCTGCAAAAAGATGATACTCCTGCTAATTGCTAATATCTTTCTTGTTTTTAAAACTAAAACAAAGACTAAGAATAAAGTCAGTAACTATCACAGAAGAAGAGTTTTTTATGTCAGTGTTTTATTCCTGCTCTCTCTGCTCTTTTTTTTCAGATTGAGATGGCCTGTAGCACAGTCTGAATTGTGTTACAAAAATGTGCATAAATCCCCTCTGTGTTTAAGCGGCTGGTTGCTGCTTCACTTTTTTCTTGCACATGATGTTTTGTCCATTATAATATCCATTTCAGCCAGATGGATCTAGGTCTGAGGATCCCTATCCATGAATGTTTACCTACAGCACCATCACGTGAGTGCCCTGCTGAATCAGTGATCAGAATTCTTAAGGAGAATCAATATGTTGTTTCATTTGATCTGAGATACCACCTTGGCTTCCATTTACGTAAACCTCAAAGGTCTCTGGAGATTGCTTTGCACAACTATATTTTTCAGAATATAATGAAAAATTAATTTAAATTGGCAAGCACTGTTGGGAACAAAAATCTGTAGAATTTTATATATAGAAGAAAATATTGTCAATAAGCTCCAGTTATGAGTGTGGCTGGTCATTCTGTAATGAATGATTTTTCTTTATTTTCACTCTACCTAATTCATTTGACTCCACCATAACTTGCAAATGTAATGTACAGAAGAAAAATAAGTTTAAAATAAAAACCTCAAAACCAGTATCAAGCACTTAGCAAGGAGTTTAGTTCTTTAAAGAATATAATACATTTTGAGCATTAGAGGCTAAAAAAGGAATATGGAATAATTTCAGTGCAAAAACTTTCACAATGGTTTAAAAACATTAAGAAATAAACAATTCACAGCTGGCTAATACTTGCATTTTACAGACTACATACCTTCAGACGTATGAAACCAAATCATCTTCGTTTCAGAATATAAATATACTAAATACATTATAGTTGCAGTTGGTAAGGAAATAATTTATATCCAGCTTAGGGAAGGTTCAATAATCAATAAATATCAGTGCTATTTCACTGTGATGAACAACCAGCCAATGGAACTCCCTTCAACCATATAGCAAGCTATCACAAGGCAGATATCTTTATTTAAATACTTGTTAACTCAGGATTTAAATAGTTGTGTCATCTAAGGAGGAGGCAAGCCAGATATTTCTATAATAAAGAGAAACCTGTATTAATATAAACCAGTATGTGATATTATACTAGGTGATGTAAAAATTACCAAGTGATGCATCTGACTCAAAACTCTCAAACTTTACCTGCTGAAATATAATTAAAGTCTTGAGTTGAGTCAAATGCCCTGGAATGAATTCTGTCTAAAATGAAACATAATAAATGCTTGAATGAGGTAAGAAATAAGACCATGGCAAGTCCGTGGGAAGTGCATGATAGTGCAAAAGGAAGGTGAAATAACCTGAATCATGTAGGCAGTAGAGAACATGTCTAAGTAACAGCAAGTTGTAAATAATTCATGGAGAAATTACCTAAGTGTTAACAAGATCATATGATTTCAGAATAATTTCATTTTGGGTTGTGCTGGTAATGCCATCTCACTACATATGAAAAAAAAAAAAGTAGTTTTTCATATTCTGTGATAATATTTCACACTACAAAATTGGATATCTCCGTTACCTGTAGAAATTATTGTTCAGACATGATCAGGAAGATTCAGTGTTTTGCACTATTCATATTATAACAGATATACAACACATAGTTCTTCATACGTCTCCCCACCTGTTTTATCAAATTAAACTATATTTTAAGCTATCATAGGGCTATTTAAAGAGAGCTTGTATTTCAAATGCATTCTTCATCAGTAGACATGGGGGAAGCATAGTGTCTGTGGTACACTTACAGCAAAATGTGGTTATTCTGAGCAGCATTCATTAGTTAGCAGCAGCTGTATTATGGCAAGGAAAACATGGGCAAAAACTTTCCCAGCAAGGGATGAATGTGGATTGGACAACAGCTCGTAAAGTGTGAACAGTGTTCTTTGTTTCTGTGGTCTGATGTCCTCTTATTTCTTGTTTCATGGTATGATTCAGCAGATCTGGTGTCATTACGGATTGCTCAGTTATACATGAGCTTCAGCACAATTGCCTTCGTTCAAAATGGACAAATAGGCATAGTGAATTATCAATATTCATATGGCAACTCCATTGCAACAGTGTTTCAGATGGTAAATAGGTTTTAAATAGAGGTACTTGTACTTATTTGTTTCACAGAATCTAGAAATTACATGTTAAAATAAGAAACAATTATTTAAAAGAAAAAAAAATTACCCCTGATTCCAAAACTGAAAACTATGGTAAAAGATCCCCAAAGAGTCTTTTTTTAAATGTTAGGATCTAGCAACAAAAGTAATTTGTTGCTGTAGGGATTCATTTCACAGGGAAAACAAGGCTATTTCTGCCTTTCAGTTCTTTGAAAGATGGTAGTTTTCTTATTATTTTTTAGAGAAAACAAACACAAAATAGGGAAAATGATACCTAGTAACAGATGAGAGCTCTGACCTTATTTCCATGCCCCCCATTTTTTTGAGTGTTTTTTACTGTCCAGGGCTGGAGCTCAACCACTGTAAGTTCTATCACAAAAGTCATTCCCCTGAGTCCTGGGCAGATAACAGAGAAGGAAGGCTTCACATTAATCAGAAAGGGGATTTTGTTAACTTTGTAATGAGCTAATCTGGAAACACCCTTAGGGAGATGAGTTCAGGGATCAAAATCAAAGGCTGAAGTCTCTGGAGTTAAAAAAACAGTTATTTGCCTTCGTGATGGTTGGATTTTTTTGTCCACCTGTTCCTTTCAAAGTGCCTCTTTAAAGACCATTAAAAAGGCAGTGATTAAGGGCAGATGTTGAACAGACTGTGTTTCCAACACACCAGTTTGGGTTCATTCATTTCTACGTTGCTTTTTTTCTGGCTAAAGATGGTTTCAGTGCAGTCCTTTTATCATATCCACAGACAGATATAATTTTTAATTTTTTTTTCTCTCTTTTCTCTCTCTTTGGTAACTTTTACCCCTCAGTTTATGTTATTAACAGCTATCAAAACATTTTATAAAGTTTCGTTGACTTCACAACCCTTCAGCTCACAGCCGGACTAGACCTCATGAACCACAGTTATTACAGTCGGCAGAAATAGATCCATTATTTTCTCAGTGTAAAGCTGATTCAAAACTGCAGTTAACAAAATTGAAAAAAATGAAAGCACTTGCTGCTACATCACTGGGCTTGACATTTCTAAATAATCTTAGTGTTTCCCTTGTCATTTCCACCGTCGCTCAAAGATCCAGGCTCTGGGAGGTTTTTCATGAAATTACACCATTTTGCAGGAGACTACATAGAGTGAATAAGGGTCAAACCTAGACCAAAAGAAGCTTCTAATATAAAGTAAATCTTGATGGTTATCTCTGTAGTATTGCATAAATATAAAACTTAATATTATATCTCATGAATGGAAGCTGTGTTTGCTGATGACTAAACTCTTGAGTTGAAAATGAGACTTTGGTGAAACTCTGGAGTAGTACCTGACTCTGGAATTTTGCTGAGGCTTAGCAAGGTAATGCCCTCATCTCTTTTTGAAACAGAACTGATCCAGTAACATAGTCATTGTGTTGCTTCTGTAAGGAACCCTAGAGAATTAACAAGTTGTTTAAGAGTGCTTATTGTAGATGGGGTGGGGATCAGTCCAGATACAAAAGAGAGGAAACTCAGCTATTGCTTCCCTTGTACTTGATCTTGAATTCTAGAAAAGAAAAACTTGTAGAAAAGTCACTTTGAAAACTCAGCAGGAGGCGTGCCTGACTGACCCGTGCTCTCTTAGGCCTGTAATTGTCTAAATGTTCATTAAATAAGACAACTAATGAGAACTGACTGACAGGAGCTAAGCAGAAGTAAAGAGCGGCTGCTTTTTGGGATTCTGCCTAAGGTTGTCTTCATCCCACTTTAGCAGCAACTTCCCATATTTCCCTCTCTTCTCTACTGAATGCAGGCTCAAACCAATAGTTCACAATTGTATCCTGTCTGGCTTGGATAATTCCAAAGATAAACAATTCTTTTTGTTCCCTGAGGAACAAGTTTATCTGTGCTGGAGAAGGAAAAAGCGAATCAGGTAGGAGACAAGGTGACAAGGACAATGAGTAAGAAGACTCTTTCCATCAGAGCAGACAAAGAAGAAAATGAGAGCGGATAAGGGCAGTAATGCCTCCAAAATGTGAATGATGCCAAAGAGACTGTAAGAGAAAACTCAAAGCGAAATACTTGGGAAGTACAGGGGCTGCTACAAATATCACAAGTCTGTTTGAAGTTTTCTAGTGGGGACTGCTGCTAAAGAACTTCCAGTCCTAAATCCAAAGCAGAACCAAAGAATGAAAAAATGAATTGCTTGCCATACAGAATAAGAAAGGTGGATGTAAGGCGAAAAAAAGAGTTTCTGATAGAAACAAAGAAAAATATACAAATTGCTATTTTTAAGGTCAAATATTCCCACTGAAATGGCCCAGCCATAACTGAGCTACATTTGGAGGACGAGAGGAGGACAAAGACACTGAAATAATATATTAGCCAATTTTGGGACAAGATTGAAACAAATTAGTACCACTGCAACAACATAAAAATATTCTATAGATTCCAAGAACTTAAATCTGTGGTTCTTTCTAAGTACTACAAGTATTTATATTTCTGTGCTTACCAAATTTTTAATTTCCTAGATATGGATAACACAAAACATTATTGTGAAGAATATGTCATTTCTGTTTGCAAAAGCTAAAAGATTTTGTCATTCTAGAGTCATACAATGCCAAGAAATAAAGTTATTCTGGAAGGTTTATAAGTGTTAAGTACACAAACCAGTATCTTGGAGTTGTTCAGCTTAAATCAAAAGGAAGTTTAAAAACCCAGGCTACTACACAATGCATTCTAGTTCAGAATCATGGATTTAAGATTTACAAAGGAATTCAGAGGTCAAACAGAGAGGATTCATGTGTGCAAGGCTCTGGAGAGACGTGAAGGAAACATTTACCGTACCTGGGGTTTGTTGCCAAGCAAAAAGAAAATAATGTAGGGGAGAGCTCTAGATTTAGTTGAATACCTAGGCAGCTGAAACAGGATGCTAATAAAACCTGGAAACTTGGATGAAAAAAATCCTGAGAAAATATTGATCATCAAAGAATTTTATCAGGAAGGTCAGAAAGTTAAGAAAGAAGATGATTTATAAAAGTCAAGCTCATCCCAATCAGTGATGAAGGGTCAAAATAACTACAGGAGTGGCTAAGTTAAAACAGCATTCTGCTTCTCTGCAGAAAATGAGGCATTATTGAATATATAGCAGGAATAAGATGGCTATGAGAAGGATCATATGGAAATGGGATCTGAAACAGGAAATGCCAGGAGAAATTAAGGAGGTCAGATCCTGCTCAGTGTATGGAGTGGCATACCTGGTAGGATGGTTTACCTCCAATTTTTAGATTGCCAAGTACAGAAACATAGTAAAGTGTGCAAGTGAGTCTACTAGCAATGATTTTTACTAAAAACTCAATGATTAAAGATATTAAAAATAGTTCTTGGAGCAGCAACTTTTCAAAAGGAAGCAGTTATCTAGGCAGCTGCAAATAGATGACTTTGACCTCTACAGTGTGGGAGACTTGGAATATATTGTCAAAGAAAAAGCAATTAAGACTAGAAAGGCAAATAAGAATTGGAATAAAATGCAAGAACAAGAAGGCCCTGCTACTATGGATTGATAAAAGAATTTTCTTCTATAAATGGAAGGTTAATGAAAAGGAAACGACAGTGGAAAAGTTTGAGTTCATCAAGATGAGTCATAAGTTATCAGTGTGATGTGGTCCAGAGAAAGGAAATATGATTGAACACATCAGAAGAATTGGCAGGAGACTAAGAAATATTAATAAAAAGTCCTAGAAGAAAATTATCTTGAAGAGTCCTGCATACATTGTGATCATCCACATTCGAGAAAATGAAATTTGTATTAAAAGGAGTACAGAAACTGCTCAGAGAAAGGGCAAAACTTCCTGCAAACAGTGACTAACAGAATTTGGTTTAATAATCTCACTAAACAAAGACTGAATGATACACATTTGATCCCTCTGTGAGAGACCTTAACTTCCCTCTTTACTTTCTAGACCATAAACTGTGGAGGAATTTGTTAAGCCAGAAGAAAATATTGATACAGGAAAAAGAAAAAAGCTCTATGCTGTGCACAAGTAAATTTAGATTAGAACTAACAATACGTTCTTTAACAAAATGAGACTTTTAGCCATCTTTTCAATAAGATGTGAGGTGGAAAAAAGAAACAGTTGTAAGATAGAATTGGTTGTTTTATGACACGATTTAACCCAGCTGCTTGGCATTGTTGAAGACTCATGTTATTTTCTTTGTGATATTTTTATGACCTGCTTTTTATTGTACAAACAAGTAATTGGTTTGCTCTATTTATTAATTAATTGAGAAAGTATAGAAAAAGTTGAATTCTCATAGGTCATCAATTAATGAAAAGTTATAAATAGCAAAACATATCCAGCAATATATGTTTATTAACTACTATATACTTATACTAACTACTTATACTAACTACTTATAATATATACTACTATATACTATATTGACTACTATATACTTAGATAAAGATATACTGATTAATGCATGCATCTAGGAAAATTCTTTTGCTGTACCTTTATAACAGGAGTCACATGTTTATCATGACAGTCATAGAATGAAGTGTCCAGGTGGCAACGAGATTCTTATGAAGCCTTTTTTCTAAGTAGCAATAAAGACTGACTGTTGTGTCAGTGGTGAGCATGAGAGAGATGCATTCCTTGCTCAGAAAATGAAATATGCTATAGCTGTGCTTAACATCTTCCATTCCCCAGAAGGCACTTTCAATCGTTCCAACAAATCCTGCTGATATTGCTTGCTATCAAATAGTGAAAATGGGTTCATAAGCCAAGCCTGACATAATGCACTTCTTACTGTAGCATGTATACACGGTGGAGAGAAGCATTTTAGATGCAGTCTGTCTTTCATTTTTTTCTTTCCACAACCAAGCATTTGGGCTTGTGCATCTGATGGCTGGGCTTCTGCCTTGTCCCTCACAGCTCATTAGAAGGAGGTGGCCAGGTCAGTAAAGACTCCAACACTTGTCGCGGTGCCTGATTCCCGCAGATCCTACTCCACACGTCTCCCCCCCAGCTAGCTTCAGTGGCACCTACGACATGCAGGGGGCCACTACCCTGCACTCCACCACCGAGGGCTAGGATGTGAAGGGCTGTGGCTAAGGACAACCTGTCCTTTCGGGGGAGGCTCTTATGCTGATGACAGTGGAGGAAAGAGGCGATCTCTCTGGAGGGTTTTAATCCGAGTTTATTGGGTGCCCACGAAGGAGCTCCTCAACTCAGGGGAACAACAGCAGAAAGACCCAGGACAAGGGTGTGCAGCAACTTATAAAGAGGGGTGGAAACAGGGGAGGAGGCTGACCACCAGCCTATAGGGACAAAGGGGTGTGAAAGGAGAGACTGAGGGACAGGTATTTTAGGGGGACCCTGGGGTGGGACTGCCAGTCCCAGGCCAATCACTCGACGCCCCTCCAAGAACCTTCCAGAAGAAGGGGAGAGGGAGCAGGATGATCGACACGGCCTCAGAGGAGGAGAAACAGGATTGACAGGGAAGGGTCTGGAATAAGGGGAGGAGTAGGGAAGGCTTGACATAATACAGGGAGAAGATAACTGGGGAGCAAACCATTAACATGGGGGAGCACAGAATATACCAACATACACAACGCAACAAACACTAGCAGGTCGGTGGCTGTGTGGTGAGCAGGTGGGCTCCTGGAGCAGTGCCCGTGGCTCTGTGGGGAGCATGTGTACGCACACACAGTATGGATACATGGCTGCATACATACGGACAGGACCCCTGCGGATACGTGTACACATATGTACACCACGTGTCATTCAGCCAGAGGTGGACTGTTGTGTAAAGGTGATCCAAGCCACCAAAATACTCACTGAAAGAGTACTTTCAGACAGTACGGGTGTCACTCAGGGTCTGAAGCAGCCAACTCTTCACTTGCAGCAGTATCCTAGGCATCTAAACATATTGGGAAGCGCTGGCTACTTTTAAAGCACAGTTGCAGAAATCTTATAAGTCACTTCTTCCTTTCTGAGTTCTTGTTTGCTCAGATCAAGACCTGAGTCATAACTCAAATGTTTAGCCAGACAGGATTAGGTATATATATTTTCTTTTTTGAGAACTTTCAAGTTAACAACAAACAGAAAGAAAGCTCCAGCAAGCTTTGCTTGCCCCTAAAGCTATCTGGTCACATGGGTGTCAAAATCTGCCTACCCTGGTTGCAGACACTTACAAGAGTAAATTAAAATCTGAACTGCATTATGAAAAAGAATACTGCTTAAAAATGAGTGCAAATATATACCTTTCTCCTCCTTTTTCTAATGTGTAACTAATTTACATCCGTCATGAGGAATTTATTACAGAAATCTTGCATTTTATTTCTCTTCCTCGTTAGTGAAACAAACTTTAAAGAAAAACAAGGCAAAAATAATGGAAAATTAGCAGAAATTTAAAGTAAACTTCTGAAAAATAAATGTACTGTTCTTTGAATAATTTATAGATAATTTTTCCTCACAGAATATTATTAATTTAATATACTTAGTAAGAAATATCACAACTGTTTAGTAAAACAAAACCAGCCTCAGGTGTAGACATATTTTTAGATCTGAAAGAATGTAAGTCAGCTGAGACTTACACTGTGTTTTTAATATGGGATATGTTGAATCTTATATCTGTAGTTGTTCTGACATATGAATTCATGGGAAGACCAACTTCATGAAAACTTTCAAGTCTTTCAAGATGACAGATTAGAAACCTCCTGGTATTTAGTGTAGAGATGCAGGGGAAAATGCTCTGCTCTAACTAGGCAGAAGCATTTGTAGCAACTATAAAGTACAGAAGGTTTTGCACTGCTCAGGCTCTAGACTTTTGTGTGTGTGTGTGTGTGTTTGTGACTGTATCCCTACCTGACTTCAGTGGCTGGCTAAGATATGTGTATTATAGCTCTTTTAGGGAAAAAGCTATTTTTCAGTGCTTTCAATAGTCTCACTCTGCCACCTCCACAGATGTGCCTTACTGATATAGTCTGCCCTCCAGTGCTGGAGCCTTCAAAACCTGAATTTTGACATAATAGTTGTTAATATTAGAATCTGCTCTGTGCTACACTGAATCCTCTTACACTTTACTGCATCTCTTTTTCTACTGTATCTCTTATTAAGGTGGCTAATTTTAATTTAACACATTTGTCCAAAACACAGGGTGGCATAAATAAAAACCCAAAACAGAGAGACATATTTATAAACAAACTAGATAATGTTTGCAAAGCACTTCAAATGTGGTTTGCTAAATCAGCACTACATTTTATCAACCTGAAATAATTAAATCATAAATAACTAGGTTTTCTTTAATTCTCCTTCACATTTTGTAGCCTGGCAAATTGTCAAGAACCATGACTGATTCTAGCTCTTCACCAAAGCAAAGCATCTACCGTTCAGCAGGAAATTAAGTTTTGTCTATTTTTCACCCTCAAGTGGTACTCTGAATTTCTATACTTCTTAAAATATTCATATTGTAATATATATTTTACTTCATGTGGAACTTACTTTTAGGGAAACTACTTAAGAATTCAACTTTTTTCCTTTTGTGAGCAACTTTAAATGAATTTGTACTTTCTACTGAAAAAAAAGAATTAAAAAAGGTTCACATACATACATACATACATACATACATACATACATATATATATATATATATATGTACACATATAAAATCTGAAATTACTGTTTTACTGGGATTTTTATGGGTGCTCCAAAATATTTCTGCCTGTAGATACTCCATCTAGTTGTGATCAGTTGTCCATATCCAATCCTTGATGTCCCCTCTTTTCCCTGGACAATCACACTGTATCTGGTCCAGGTTCATACAGATTATGAACCACCCCACTTCGTTAAGTTACCAAGTGCCTATAGTCTGAAAGCAGCATGACATCAAGAACTAAAAGATTGTCCAATTCAAAACTCCCCATTTATATGCATTAAGTACAGCATGCAGAGGGAAATAACACACAACAAAATAGAAACCAGAATTTGAACTAGAAATCAAAGGTAAGTGTAATTGGCATTTCAGTTTTGATGTAAATTGAGAGTAGGCAACACGACATTCTGAATAATGATAGTCTGGAAAGTGTTCCAACTCTGATGTTACAAACTCAAGAGCATTTGAAAATGCCAACTGCAGTAAAATTATGTATGTAATGATTGTTTTATACTGACAGGTCACTCATGAGGAAAAGTAGTTTAAATGGACCTTGTCCAAAGTAAAATTCTTACAATTCAGGACAGGGGCTCATATTGCTCATCACACTTACATCGAGAAGTTAGTACACTCCCTCGGTTCCATAAATTTCAAGGTTAGATAGTCAAGAAGATGTGTGCATTCAGATGGGGTTTTTTACTGATCTTTGCTTTCATGAGTTTTGGGATTTCAGGTGTAGACAATCATTCATAGGCATAGAATGATGAAGCATACAATAGTTTTGCAGTCTTTCAGGTCCCAGGGCAGATTTTGGTTGAAAATAGCTTATATTTTAGAATTGAATAGAGTAGGGTGAATGTAAACTAAGGAAAAAATAAATCACACTTCTAACATAATGCTTTTGATTTATTGTTACTTTTCGAGATCATTCCATGTTTTATAAGTCATCATATTACTGAATAAACTATAGAAAGTGATTCTCAATAGTATTCTGTTTATGAGATTTCATCCTTTATTTTGGACAATCACATGATAATTCATGAATTCTGTCATTAACCCTAATATATAACATAGAGATGTTCCAGGAATTTCTTTCTAAGAATAAGATGGTCATTATGCTTGTGTTCTGCAATGCAGTAATTAAGGTACATGACAAACAGATCCACTTCTAGCTCTCACACTAAAGTTCAAAGTGTCTGAGTTTGAATTTAGAGATCACGGGCTCTATTTTCAGTGTCTGTATAATCACTGAGTTAAATGCTTGTGCATAAGGTTCTGTTACAGTAATTTAATTTTAATATTTGCAGTCTGCTTGTCTAAGTTTGTTGCAGGAGGAGAATCTAGTTCATGCCACATCTATGTGGATCTCTCTGAGGCAGTGAAGTGCTCATGATCCAGGATTTCACTGAGAGTCATGGAATCAGGGTAGATTTGCTATACTCTTAAATACTAAAGAATCTGTCCTGTTTCAGGCAGCCTGGGGCAATCTTTTTTTGTTTCTGTTGTATGTGGGATAAATATTAGACACATTCAACACCCAAAGCATCTTCAAACAATGCAGTTTAGAAAACTGTACTACTTTGAAAAAACTGGCTTTAAAAGTTGGGGGTTTGTGTTGTTGTATAGTTCCTATCCTTTTTGATCTTTTTGGCACTTTTTGATTTTTCATTAGGTAGCAATGTGCATTGCTAAAAAAAAAGAAGGAAAGCACTGATATCTACAAAAAAGTACACTAGTTTATCTGCAGCTGATCCTTGATATCACACAGCATGGACACTTGTAATGATTAGAAAACTTTGGGTACCTTTCAGCACATCTACTATATGCTTTCTGCTAACATGAATGCATTTTTCAGCCTTGTACCTGCTGTATGCGGCACAGAACAGACTATCTGCTTGGAAATCAGATGGTTAGATGAGTTCTCACCCTATTTCCACTCTCCTGTTGCTGTCTGCATTGCCAGGTTTCATGAGGATACTGTGATTTTCAAGCTATTACTTCATTTCTGATCTCTCAGTCTAAGCTGGAAGGCATCTGTTTTAGCGGATGTTCCATAAAGGGAGACCTTCCAAGGCAAACAGTAGCTGAGAATCAAGACTCCCTGTAATGACTAAGATATCATATGTAGTTTCATGAGGATGGTGTAGAGAACTTCAGAAAGAAAAGGAAAAGCACACTTCAACAGAGTGGTGACATCTCAATCTCTCAGGTACTGAGTGTCAGTATTGTATAATGAAGAGCAAATTATCTCAGGAAAAGTCCTGCTCTGATATTCCTGTGTTTATTCCAGTTAACTCCAGTAATTTTGGTATCTGTGTCTGTATGTCATGATATCTTAGACTGTGATATTTGATAGGTGTAACCAAGGAGATCAAAGCTCTAGGTTTTTTTTTGGTTTTGTTTTGTTTTTTCCTTTTTTCTTTTTCTTTTTTTCCTGTCCAGGCTTATCAATTGCCTTAACTATCCAGCAAGATTTTTTCAAAAGGTCTTTGAAATTTGGTTTCTGTTACAATAAACAGGCATTTAGCCACTAATTGTAGTACAGATAAAAGTATCTGCAGCCAACTGATGACGGCTTGTGAAAATAGGAATGAACTTTAATTTTCACTATCTCTTTTTTTTTTTTGAATGTGAATTTTCCTGAAAAAGTAAGGCTATTTTTCTCTGAGATTTTTAATTGCTCTTGGTTCCTCTTCCTTACACATCCCTGAATATCCTTGACAATGCAGTGGCCTTTTTACCAAACTTTTGTTTCTTTTTAAGAAAAGATCTTTTGAGAAGCACAGCTCTATTTTATATTCTGGTGTACTCTTTTTATGTAATTGCAGTCCATATAGTCTAAAACGGTCTTAGATAAATTCTTGTCCATTTCCCAAAAATATTTATGTCAACATTAGTTTTAAAATTGGATAATCAAAAAATATGCAGGAACCAAGAGGTAATAAAACTTTTAATCCTTGAACATGCAGACGATATCACTGTTCTGTAACATATATATGCTGTTCTGTAACAAATACCATTTCTGTAAGTTCAGCGTATTTGCTGGTTTTGCATTAATTGATTTTTGGTGAGGACGGAAGGAGCCAGACACAGAAGTGGTTTCCTAAGAGAAGCTGCTAGCAGCTTCCTCTGTGTTTGGTAATATCAATAGCTGGCTAGCTCTTAGAATTTGCACGTTGTTAAACCACCAAGAAAGCTGAACACCCCTCTGTGAACACACACGTTAAAAACGAACAAACCCTGGGAAACTCTCTTGCTTCCAGCTTTTGAAGAGAGAAGTTCCCCCCATGCCAGGTCCTGGCACCAATCTTCTCTGAAGTCAGAGAAAAGAGAAGGGTGAAGATACAAAAGAAACAAGATGAAACACCAAGATCAGTAAAGAAGAAGTCAAATTCCAGATGGGAGGAAGATGAGGAAACGCCTTGGTGTTGAGCTGAAATTCTTTTGAAAGGCCATGGTGATGGACTATGATATACTATATAGAATATCCCTGTTACTTATGCAAAGCATGGGGGAATGGAGGGTTCAAACTGTAGACATGAGCAAAGGCACCCATGGTGAAGCAAGCAGATGTTGAAGTAGCTGTGATCCAATGAAGAGCTTGAACATAGAGAGACAAGAGTAACGAAGACCCTTCCCTCTGAAGAGGAAAACCTCTGTTCCCAGCGATGAAGATGATCTTAGGTGAAGAGAACCTTTGCTTCTGAACAGCTCATCCTTAAAGGTATACCTCATTAGCCAAGACTGAGCTCTTGAAAACAGTTGTGGGGAAAGCTGTAAGTGAAGGGGAGGGACAGTAGCACTGCAAACACATTTTCCTGTGCGGAAATAGGGCGACTGATTTGCCGTGACATTGAAGCCACAAGAGAACAGTTTCTTGAGGAGAAGTCTCCATGGCATGGCAAGAGAGACTCCTCTCCCTAAGTGAACTAACAAAAGACTATTTCAGAGGTGGTCAACAGACTGAAAGTCCCAGATTTTGTCTCTTTGCATTGTCAGTGAGCAAGAAAAGAGGGTGTGGGGGCAGAAGAAGTGTTCTGAAGGTTTATTTTGATTTCTTATTATTTTTTCTTTTAATTCTGTTAATAAAGTTTTTCTTTAGGCCCTTTAAAAGTTGAGCTGGCTTTGCTCACCTAATTCTTATCTCACAGCAGAAAAAAGAGTAAAAAATTGTAGTAGGTGCATTGGCATTTGGCCAGCATTAGACCCACTACAATGTATGACCAAGTTTTCTTGAGCTCTTTCTATCAAGTGGATTAAAGAATAGCAAAATCAGACTTGGTTGGTTAGTTGGTGTGGTTTTTGCTTTTTCTCATGGAGGAAAATCTATTTCAGAACTTATTGTTGTAGCTTTTCAACATAGTTTCCAGAAAATGTGGAAAACTACCACCCAACAAACTTCTTGATAGTATACCTAAGTACTGGACATTGTCTTAGAAAAAATCTTGAAGGAAAGTGTGAAAAAGGACAAGAGAGAAATGCAGTTCCACCTTCTGAGGGTTTTTTTAACATTTCTAGTTTCTCAGAGAAGGGATCTAATCAGAGAATGTCTAGGTTTAACATCTGTACGTGACTTCTGTACATTAAAAAAGGGAGGTATGGATGACAGAGATTGCTAGGGAATTGTGAGGTAGATTGAAAAGCTGGAGGAAAAGGGACAGTTTAACAGTTGTCAGAAAGGAAAGGGATCATTTTTTGGTGACACTGCTGGGAATGGGATCCTGTTTAATAGATGCAATAGTGGCCACCAGGTAAGGGCTGGCATGGGTTCATTTAATCAGGGAAACAAGGAAGTTGGACAGGATTGTCACTATTGTGGAGACATAGGAATAGAATTATATTGAACAATGAAAACTCAGGCACAGAAGGAGCCATAAACAGCTGCTGTAGTTTGATCACTTGTCCAAAAGGAGACAACAGATGACAAGGGGACTCTGGAGAGGGCATCTGAGCCATCTCTGTGAGTCATGTGTGAAGTGCTGCTGTTTTAAGGTAAGTTTGGCAAAACAAGGCAGCAGTGAGTTTGGAGAGAAAAACACTCTCATCTGATGGGGATATAGAATTATAGGAATTCTTGTTTGAGACAGTGTCAGGACTTCCTCTGAAATAATATATAATACTTAGATTAGCCTTTTTCAAGTAACAAAATTTTTATCTGAAAGCAGCCTGTGGTTTACTAGATTAATCAAAGGAGAAAACTATCCTAAAGAAGTGGAATTAAAAGTAGTTGACTTGTTTTGCTTAGTGGAAAAGAGTCTGAGCGGGTTGTTGACCACTTATTAAAATAAGCTAGTCAATTTCAGGAGACGAATATAGCCATGGAAATACAAAATTAAATTTAAACTCTGTCATCAGCATTGTCACTGTTGTCATTGTCATAGTCTTCTTTCTTCTTTCTTCTTCCTTTCTTTCTTCTTCCTTCTTCCTTCTTTCTTCTTCCTTCTTTCTTCTTCCTTCTTCTTTCTTTCTTCTTTCTTCTTTCTTCTTTCTTCTTTCTTCTTTCTTCTTTCTTCATTCTTCTTTCTTCTTTCTTCTTTCTTCATTCTTCTTTCTTCTTCTTTCTTCCTTCTTCTTTCTTCCTTCTTCTTTCTTCTTTCTTCTTTCTATTTTTTCCTTCTTCTTTCTTCTTCTTTAAAGGTTTATGCTCAAAAAAATCTTCCAAAACAGCATAACAACAAAGAATCAGCAGAACATGACAAGTTCATGGAAAAGATGACCAAATATTTGAAATTTGAAGCAGAATCTCTGCCTATCTGATGTGTCAATATTTTAGGAGAGTGATTGTTCTTTGTATATGCTATAAATTGATATTTATATTAATATGCTTCAGAAATTTTTCCTGTTGCCAAATAAGACCAGCTTAGTTTTTTCTTCCATGAATAACATGAGGTGCTTTTGTGTTTGTGTTTTGGGGTTGTTTGGGGATTTTTTTCTCCCTAAAGTATTTTCCTAATTGAACACAGTGGCAGACTGAAGATTAGTGTTCACTAGTGCTCTCAGTAGCAAAAGTTTATCAGGTACTATGTTATGGAGCACTACTCACATGCTCAGGTTTAGACTAGTGACCATACTGGAAATCAGGAAGACTGCTTCCTTGCAGGTCAAATCACAGACAGCATTTCTTTTTTTTTGTCTTTTTCTTTCCTTTTGTACAATGCTGTGTTTTCCTTTTTGGTTTAGTTTGGAATTCTTCCTTTTTTTTTTTTTTTTTTCCCTCCTCAAGTCATTGTAGTTATGGCTACTGATTATTGAGATTGAGACTATTAGATTCTTCATAAGTTTCTGTGGAATTCTGTTTTCTGTGAAACTTTTTGAAATTAATTATTTCATTGCTTAGCTGCTATGGTACTAGTGTGCAACTGACTAGAGAGGATTCTCTCCAATTCTGCTTAAAATCTCAGGCAGGATCTAGGTTGGCACCAAAGTTTTAGACCTGTCACAAATTTGTTATAGTTCTTGAGTCACACTCATAAAATTGCACACCTTTATTTTATAACAGAAAAAGAACAGAGGCTCTTATAAATATTTCAGTGAGAGTAGTGGAGATTCATCAGAAATCATAGAAATATTTCTTTTAGTTGGCTTCTCAATATTTTGTAAGAAAAGTTAGACTCCAGGTTTCCAGTATTGAAATTTTATGTCATATTAATATGAACTGCCTTTATTGTACAACGTGGACCATTTCTCTAGTGCAAAGTACATCAATAGAGAAAAATAACCAAGTCAAAAAGTGAAAATTGTGAGGAACAGTATCTAGAATAAACTCATACTTTCACAAAAACTTGTCGGTGACATTCAAAAATTCTTTCCTCTATTCTTTAGTGTTTAGGTGTTTGTAGCTGTGGTTTCACATGTTGATCTTCCAGCCCTTCCTTTTGCTATCCTGAGCAATCTTCATATTTTTCCCACAATACATATTGTTTTTCCATGATTCTACCCTCTCTTTTCTTCCTTGACTCTAGTATCATGTTTTAATATTTGGGTGTGCTTCATTATTTTTGGCTTTAGTCTTGTGATTTTAGTCTGCAGTACACTATTTTGCAGTTTCTGTTTACTTGCCTTATGGCTAAGCAGAACATTAGTGTCATGTTTTCATTTTCTTTGCAAAATCTAGTTCCACAGCAGGCTGTTGGTCTTTTCTGAGTCTCTACATTTCCAAGATGTAGAAAAGTGCTACATTCAAATTTCCATATTTGCATGCTATTTTTACCCTTGATCTCTTCAGGAACTGCTTAGTCATCCCAGGAAGTCTGTAACTCTCTCAAGGTTTTGGTTTCTAATGGATTTTTTCCCCTGAACTTCAAGCACCAAGCTAATATATTGAACACAACAGGTTTCTGCATCCTCTTGAACTCATCATTCTAGGCAAACTTGCTATAAAATTTCCAATCTTTTTTAAAGTTTGTTTTTCTGAAATTTTAACTGAATTTACTGACTCAAATTATAAAATAAGTTTTCCTATTACTTTGGTAAGATTTATCTCACTAAAAATAAAATGAGTGTCATATTTTGTTGCTATGTCTTCACTATTGAACAAAAAAAATATGTTTTAGGGTTTTTATCATACCAAGGAATTTGATATCTGCTGATAGCCTTGCATTAATTTTCTAGAATTAGGTTTAGGATATTAAAATTACTTAGTAGCCTACCATTTTTACTGTTTGTCCTCTAATTTTATAAGCATTTCTAACCCAAGACTCAATTCTCTATAGCAAACACTAACTTTTGGGAGATTTTTACCATTTCTCATAAAAAATACTAATTTTGTACGAGTCTTAAGTTCAACACAACCAATCATTTACGCAAAATATCCCTTTGACTCTATTTTTGTTTATGTTTTTTCCATAAAGATGGTACAGACATAGATATGTGTTATGCAGATCACAGATTTGCTTCCTGTCTTGGCTGGCAAGGAACTATTTTCATATGGCAGCATTATTTATTTAGGATATTTTGCACGTATTTAGGACATTGACATGCTTTGTACTGTGATGTATAATGGCATGAAATAGACTGCCCAGTATAGACTGAGAGCTTGGGCTAAAAATAAGCTTAAAAACATTACAAATTAAATTTTTCTTTCCCTGTTTTAATTTTCTATTTTATTTTTATTTAGTTGAGGCTGTTTACCTCTAAGTTTATAAAAGTTTGGTCTCAAATACTCAGAAAATCCTGGTTTTGCAATGGTCAGAGATCCCTGATTTTAGCTACTGAAAATAACATTAGTTAAACTCAGTATGATCTCATTAATCTACCCAGTCAGTCAAACCTGATGCTGTACTCAGGTCTCTTTCTCTCTTTAACTTTTATTTCTTTTGCTAGAGCTTTATTCTTTACCTTTCTCTATCTGAAAACATTAAGAAGGAAGGAACATTTTGCTATTTTGCCTCTCTTAAAGTAAAACACCTGGGCACTGTTGCTGTCACTGAAATTTTATAATTGACTTGTCTGAAGTAGGAGAGGCTGAGCACTGATTATCATTTTCCTTTAGGATGTACGTTCTACGATACATTTGTCTTGTGGATCCTTGAGAACTCATGCCTGTACCTAAGGAGAGGTAAAAGCTAATTATCCAACAACCTAAACAATATTCTTAGCAGAACTGAAGAATAAAAAAGGAGATTTTATGTAGTTCATTACAGCTTTTTTTAACAAGCAAGATCGTACCTCTAATGTAGAGTCAGTGACAATTCAACTGACAAAAGTCTACCATCACACAGTAATTTATAGGTATTACATACATGTGCAAGTAAGTAAAGATACAGTAGAATACAGATTATAATCCACTGTGAATTCTGAGTAAAATGTACATGAAATCCAAAGCATCTATAATGCATAGAGTGAAAACAAGGACCTAACAGAATAATTTTACATAATGCTAATATGAAACAGGAATTGAAATTGATCATATGATTAAAAGAAGAGATGAAGTGGGAAATAATTTTTTTACCTGCTTGGTGTATGAACCAGAGGCAGAAGAATCGTATCTTTTGTTTTTCAGCTTTTTCAGTTTCCAGTTGCTTTTCAGTTTTCAAAACACACTGTTCAAATCAGTTGAGTTTGTCAAAGATATTTTCATATACTTAAACTTAATGAAGCTAACATGATAAACCACATTTATTTCGTTCAAATGTTGTATTCTATGTATGTATGGCTGCATAGTCATTGATAACAAGTATCATATATGTTTGAAGTAATTTGTCAATAACTCCATAATTTTTCCTGGGTAGCTCCAGCATTTGAAAAGTAGTATGAATTAAAATAGACTGCACATTTGGGAATGGAGTAAGTTTGCTTTTCCTTCTTTTTTTTTTAAATAATCTTTGGCATTAATTCCACCATCATTCATCTGGGATTGCCATAAATCACATATATGTCACTGTGGATGCTCAATTACCAGCTTGCAAAAGACAGCTTTATAAAGGAGAATACTAACCTTGCCATTGAACTGAGCAATCTGAAGCCTTTAATTCACTATATATTTGCCTAGCCCTTGTCAAATACATTCAAACATTCAAACAAACAAACAAACAAACAAAGAAAAAGCTGCTCTGTACTGAAACTTGTGCCTCCTGCTTGCCTGCTGTGTCTGCAACCTCTAGTTTTTGCTTTTCACAATACTCTTCCTTAGCACACTGAGGGATAGAGCCCATATAAAGAATGAAACATATTCTTTAGTTCTCCTTTTTTCAAACAGCAGGAGAAGGGAGCCTGAAGTAGGATAAAGGCAGAAGGAAGAATGAGGAGACCAGATAAAAATAGGTGAAAAATTAAGTTAAATAAGTCTGGGTGATGAAAAATAGGGAAAAGTGTGGTTAGTCGTTGTGCACCACTGGTTGTAAATAATCCATGGGCAGAAAGAATCTGTTACCTTATGCAGGTGATGTCCAACCATCTCTTGTGACAGGAGAACCTGTTGAAATAGGAGCATTCTTTCAGACAAAATTGCAAATGACAAGCTAGTCTCTATCCTTGCCATGAATGTTTTTCGTTGGACCCTGAAACCAGAATCCTTGCTATACTGTTCCTCCACAGTGAGGAGGATAGAAAGGGATGGGGCAGGAAGGAGCTGAGGCTGACAACCAGATGAACAGGCTAGAGAGATGTGGATGTGATGGAAGGAAAATTGCTGACAGCCCACTTCTTCCTGGAGCATTTGGGCAACACACGCTCCCTCCCCAGTCCTTCACACCCACAGACACCTCTGGTCAAAGGAAGTCATGTTTTAATAGCACACGAAATAAATCACATGGATTTTGTGAAGTTTAGAAGGCTAAATTCTTCTTTTTACTTTTTGAATTTGACTTTTTGTATAGTATTTTAGACAAGCTTAAATGATTTGTGGGTAAAGTTAACACTTTAATTACATTGGTCAAAACAGAGGTCTATCAAGAAGTTCCCTCTTTTAGGAAGGAATGAAAACAAAGATAAACTAGCACAAACAATTCTTTCATTTACAGCAAAATTTATGAGAAAGAATTTAGAAAACTATAAACATCAGAAGGCTAAAAATCAGGGCGACAATATGTTGTGCATTTCAGGGCCCACACTAGGTGGCTTTGCTGTGAAGCAAGGAGGGCGATGTATGTTTTATAATGTCAGCACTGGTGACACTTAAATCTTTAGTGGATTTAAATATTCAGAATAATAATTTGACATGTGATCAGTTGCCGCTGTTCCCCAAGTGTGTCCCGGTGGACACTGTCCCAGGCTAGCTGCAGAGGAGCAGCGCCAGTGATTGCACAGCTTTTCACCCTGAGCTGTCACTTGCTCAAGGGTTTCTGGCTGTGTATTGCAGGTGTCTTTTCCCGCTTGCTGGACCTCGAGAAGCAGTAGGGCGGACGGCAAGAAAGAGAGACAGTCTCAGTGCAGGGGCACAAATCCAATTTATTGGGACACCCACAAAAGGGAGCCCTGCAACCAGAGGGAGCCTGCTGCAAAGAGCCCAGAGCACTGCTGTGCACAGGCTTTTATTTGTGGGCGGTACAGAGGGTGAAAAGGGGGTGTTAACATCAAATCCTCCAAGAAACACAGAGGGGTGGAGGAACCCAACAATGATTTACAGAACTGAACTCGAATAACAGAGGAGAGGGGAGGGACTCCCCAGGCTCCAGCCTATCACTCGACGCTCTCTTTGGAATTCTCCAGAAAGAGGGGAAGGGTTGTCGAGTGACAGACAGAGCCCAAAGGGAGGGAACACACACCTTGATGGGGAAGGGTCTGGGAAACAGGGAGGGGATAACTGATTGACAACTTAGGAAAAACCAAGTAAAAATTAACATCAGGGGAGAAGGAACAAACCATTGATCACAAACCACAACATCCAGTGTTAGTGCTCACTGCCAAAAATTTTATGATTGGTAGTTTATATATTTGGGTTTGTTGAACTGATTTTTTTCCTCTTGTTTTCTCCGCCCAGAATAAGGGAGTTGGTTATTCAGGTAGCTGAAGGTGGGATCCTGTGCCATTCTAGTACAGGGTATGCTGTTCAGCTGCCACTCCAGAAGCAAGACTGGCCTTGTGCTTATCTCTGTCTGCCTCATCTATATTTCTCAGATACCCCATGTCATATTAAAGGGGCTAGATCTCCAGCACCAAAATAGCTCCTCGTTACCAGGATAGGCCAAAATAATTTGTCAAATCCCTTATCAAGCAAATTGTGAATTTAATAAATGTTAATTTTGCTTTTTTCAAGAATCAGTTACTACGAGCAAGCCCAAATATGTGGTACTGCAGTTCCTTCACAAACCTGTGTGTATATATATATATATGTACATGCTAAGGCACACCCATTTCACCCTGAGGTGACATCCAGCACGGTTAGTCTACTGTGAAATAAAGGAGTCCAGTGTCATTTACAGGTCATGTAAATGTCAGGCTCAGCAGTTCCCTCCTTTATGAAGTATGCTGGGCTACATTTACTGCTCCAGTGGGAGACCTCTGCATGCTCCGCTGGTGCAAAATGATCGACTACTACTGGTTTATCAGCAGATAAGATGCAATGGGAGATACACAGCTTCCCCAGTACCAGGAACTGCAGGCTGCTTCTCCCACTTTTTTGTGATGACATTCATTCATAACACTTTGGAGCTTTTGGAACTAAACATACCTTTTGTCTGTCTCCTCTGGGCACTGTCTGTATGTCTCTGCCATATGGTACAGTGTGAGGCTGGAAGTGGACATCTGTCAGCCTTGGCTTCCTTCCTCTGCTGAGTGAGTCCAAAGTGATACAGAGCACGTATTCACAGATATTTTGATATTATTCAGGGCATACTCTGATCCAGCTAAAGACACAACATGGATATGATGAGGAACATGGCTTACAATTTTCTTTTGCTGACAGTTTTCAGTTCTTAACGAGGTTTTTATTTGATGAAGAGTGTGATTTACTTTCTCAGTAACATCTTTTCCTGGTCACAAATGGAAGCTTTCCTCTTCTAGTGTTGTATTTTCTGAATCTCTTTGCTTCTTTATTCAAAAAGTCTGCTAAATTTGTCTTTCAAGACATTGATCAATGAAATAATTCAACAGAACTTTGTCATGTCAACATTTCCTTACAAAGTTTTCATAATTTCTTCATTCAGAAAGTCACATTCTAATCTGGGTGTTTGCCGTGCAGAAGTAATAAAAATGTCCATTTTTAAACTTTGTTCTTGGAAGTTCTGACTCAAAGTTGTCACCTATTCCATGTCATAATGCTTAGTTGAGTCCAACAAGTTTCAAGGCATTATCAGAGAAGGAAAATACACATTTCATGGAATTACTAGTTGGTGATAAGTAACAGACAAAAACATATCTATAGGCAATACATACTCATTTATATTGTGAAATGAGAAATATCCATGAGAGGATCCTTCTAATCTCATTACATTTGTTCAGCTCAAAAACTGCAATGAGGCGATTTACTGTGAAATCAGCCTCATGCTCTGCAGATCATAGGATTTTAGTTTCTGAAGCTTATTAACATTAATGCAACATTTTTCATTTGCCTAGTGAGCTTTCAATGAACCCAGAAGCATCAGTTCAACAAATCACTCCAGTATAAGCTTCATTCTGATCAGACCCAATGAACATGTTTTTTTGCCTATGTGGTAGGGCTATGTGGACAATAAGGCCATGCTTCTATGATTTGCTACATGACAGTCCAAATACATTTAGCTGGTCTCCATTTCTGGTCACCTAGCAAAGCTGTTTTTCCTTTGGGAGCTACACAAAAATGATTTCTGCTCAGTTCTCTTCTGCTGAACAGAAGTTTTAAAAATGTTAATCCTGCTCAGAGATGTTATTTGCACCCTGGGAAGTTTTACCCCGAGATGTACTACACAGCAGCTCGTCTTTCAGCTCCAGCCCTTTCCTATCCCATCATAATTCTGCAGATTGGATAAAGCCTGACACAGCTGCAAGGTGGTTGTGAGACTCTGTGGCTTTACAAAGAATGAAACATAAAGAGAGACGCTGTTGCTTCCCTTCCACATACTCCCTCCAAGTTGTACCAGCTCTAGTTTTACTTTGCCAAAAAAAAAAAAAAAGAGGAAGAACTTCATCCTCTGTAAAAAAAAGCTAATAAAGCATTGGCAAAACAACTTGAAAACATGCAATTTTTAAAAAGCCTTTCTTTCCATTAGGTGCCACGCCTGCCATTTAGAGTATGTTTTTCATGAAGCACATAAAGCTAAGCAGTCCACAGCACGTGAGTGAAAATCCTTCTGCTCATCTTTTCATCTGCTAGTTCGTAAGAATACTGCACATGAACGGGTAGCAAGCATTGGCAGGTTTGCTTCAAACCCAAAGGGCTGTTAAAGAAAATGTTTGATTTCAGAAATATTTTTGTAAGAAACCCCAGCAGCATTAACATATGAATCAAACATTGAAAGAGGAAAACTCCTTAACATGATAGCATTCACAAATCCCATCTCAGAAATAACGGTTAAAGAACAAACCAATTTTCCTCTTCTGTTTGCTGATCATTTAGACTGTGATTTGCATAATTTCCCCAATATTTCTTTGAATGCTTTTGTTTGCTGTTGAAACACTCAATATTATAATTTTAAGGTGGACTAGTGTTCTATGCCTTTGTCTAATTTTGTATTTCTATTTCTAGTGTGGACACCTAATTTTTTTTTATTCTTTTCTTGTAATGTTACCTGAAAAATTGAAAATCTACTTTTCCAGAATAAGTTAAGATACACAAATGAAATCAGTACTTGGAGGTATTCCTAAGAAAATAATAATTTACTCAATGCTTATAAAGAATGAACATAGTGTGATATAAAAGGCATCAAAGTTATCACAATAAAGATGCTCCAAAGAACAGTAAAAATGGGAATTAGACAGTTATGTCTTCCTGACCTTAAATATAAGCTGCCATTTTGCAGTGTACATTTAAGTTATATAAAATGCAGGTTTAAAAATGTTATTCCAGAGACCTAAAGGAAAATCTCATATTCCAGAAATCCTTGCTAATTTTAAAGGTTTAGAATCTTTTCCATTGCCTAGAACTTTTCCTGAAAACCTATGCTCCTGATCTCTGTTAAAATCGTATAATACATTATCCATACTTAATTATTTTATGCTTATCATGTTACAGGGATGTAATTAGTGCTGTTCATTAGCCTCATTTCTTGTGATTATAAATCTGAAATTAATTCTATTTTATTCATTTTGGACATGTACAACATAATTGTGATCCTGCACATTATTTTTAATCTGTTACTGTAATTCTTTTGAGATGTTACCCTTATTTGTTCTGCATACAGATATGAGAAGGAGAAGGAATTTTTTCACTGAGAAAAAATGAAGATGAAAAGGACTTGTGATGGAAGTGTTAATGCCCAAGAACACACAGACACTTTGCCCTGGAACAGTGGTGCTGTCATGCTGAACAAAAATTTTATTGTCTAGATACATATGTGACAAGAAAGTTTTCTACAATGTCTCATGGAGTGGCCATCTGATTTAAGACTTCCTCCATCAGAGATTCTCCTACTTCCTTATGTCAATCTGAAAGTCCACAATGTTTCTAGGGTTAGAAATCCTACAAGTGAATTTTAAAATGAATCAATAATCTCATGGAAGAAACAGGAATGTACTAACAATTTTTGTTTTTACAGAAGGATTGTAAAAACAATAAAAGGCTTACAGACCAAAACTGGTAATGTTAGAAACAGTACTTAAGAGTACTACATTTGCATTTGAATGGGTAATCAATATCATGTATTATTTGAATTGATTTTTTAAAAATCTACTGGGTCTTTCTTTGCTTCCAGCAGCAAAACAACACCCCCGTTTTTCCAGCAGAGAGAAGAAAAAGCAATTTCCCATACAGTGCATTTAAAGGCATGGGAATACAGGAAAGAAGAAGAAGGCATGTGGTTACTTTGGAGTAAACAGACAAAAAAAGTCATAGACAAAGGATAACAGGAGCTCTACTCTAATGAAAAAAGGTGAAACAACAGTAAAACAACATAAAAGGGTCTCAGCTTCTATTAGCTAGAAAGAAACCTAAATTAGAAGAGGAAAAGCAAGCAGTTCTTCCTAACAGCTTCTCAAATGCAAGGCTTTGAGGATTCCTGAGTTACCAGAAGATTATGTACGTGTTCAAAATTTTTCATTGACCTCTTCATTTTTGTGGACCTACTTTTTTCAGCTGTAAAAATATGATATTTGTTTTCTAATTTCTGCATTTTTCAAGCTCTTTTTATGTAAATAGACAAAGGATCTACCTCAGTAGAAATACTATTCACCATTCTGTGGCAGGGTAGGGCATGTTTCATTCTGTCTATTTATCTCCCTTCTTTTTGTTTTATTGTTTTGTAAGTAAAATGTGTTTTGTCAAATTCATGAATTGCAGATCAGTTTCTCATGAACTGGCAGGACTGATAGCAGTAGTTCCTCTTCTCAGCAGTCTATAATTCCACTTCTTTCTCATTGTTTGTCTTTTATGTTTCTCCCTTATCTATTACTTTCTCCTCCATTTATGGGCAAAGCTGCCTGGAATACTAGATGGTAATTACATTCTGCAATTGATTTCTGTAAATTGGTCTACTTTTCAAGCACTTATAAGCAAAATTATTTTTGCTGGGAGAACATCAACTTAGGGAAGAAGAAACGTGTATGTTATTTACATGGTAGAATACATAGGCTCAAGATTAGAATGTACCAATACTATTTACATTGGTTAGATACTGTTATTCATCTCTACTCTTTAAAAGTATTTTTAACAGTCGTATTTTTTCAAAGTATAATTTAATAGCTAGTGTTTTTTTTCACTTAATCTAGTTGTCCTCTTCTTGTTTACTCTGCATTTAACTATCTTATTTTTCTTCATTTTAATGTAGCATTGTCATATTTTATTGTAAGGTACAATAAAATATGACAAACAGATTTCTAAAAATGCTCAATCTAGGTTAGTAATTGGTAAATCTGAAAGAGGTGGTACGAAAGTAAGCGTCTTGGGAAATCTCACTATTTACAAAGTTACTGTGTGTTTCATCCTAAAGAACCAAAGATCCACTGTAATTGTCACTTTATAGATCATGAAATAATAGAACCATGGGATGTTTTTGAAAAGGATCTCTATGGATCATCTGGTTCAGACACTGCCATGGGCCAGGACATCTTCTGCTGGATGAGATTTCTCAAAGCTCCATGCAACCCAACCTTGAACGCTTCCAGAAATGGAACATACACAACTCTTCCAGTCTTTTACCACATTGTAAAGAACATCTTCCTTATGTCCTCTTTCAATTTAAAGCCATTACCCCAGTCAAATTACTACAGATCTTCATAAAAATTGTCCCTCTATCTTCATTGTAAGCTCCATTTTACATACAGAAAGGCTACAATAAGATCATCCACGGGTCTTCCCTTCTCCAGGCTGAACAACTCTGGCTCCAACTCTCTCAGCCTTTCTTCACAGGAGAGGTGCTCCAGCCCTCTGGTCATCTGTGTGGCCCTGCTCTGGATCAGCTCTAACATGTCCATGTCTTGGCTGAACCCCAGACCTGGACTCAGCACTCCAAGTAGGGTGTCATGAGAGCAGAGGGGCAGAATCCCATCCCTCACCTTGCTGCCCTGGCTGCTTTGGACACTGGCCTGGTTACAGCTGGCTTTCTGGGCTGCAAGTGCACATTGCTGGCTCATATACAATCAGTATTCTGAAGTCCTCCACTGCAGGGCTGCTCTTTATCCATTCTTCACCCAGTCTGTATTTGTGCTTAGGATTGCTCTGACACAGGTGCAGGATCTCGCACTTGGGATTGTAGGACTTCACGAGGTTCATGTAGGCTCATTTCTCAATCCCATCAAGGTCCCTCTGGTTGGCACTGCTTCCCTAAAGCACATCAGCAGACAACACCGAGCTCCTCAGCACAGAGTTCAGTGTCAGCTGCAAACTTGGTGAGTGTGTACTCAAACCCACTGTCTATGTAATTGATGAAGATATTAAAATTTATTGATTCCAGTATGGGCCCTTGAAGGACACCACTCATTACTTGTTTCCACTTGTCTATTGAGCTGATAACTGTGACTGAACTTCAGACATAGTCATCCAGCAAAGTCCTTATCCATCTAAAAGTGCATTCATCAAACCCACATCTCTCCAATTTATCAAGAAGGATACTGGGAGGGGACTTGTCAAAGGTGTTATGGAAGTCCAGATTGATGACACCTGTAGTTCTTTCCTTGTCCACTGATGAAGTCACTCCATCATAAGAGGCCACTATCTTAGTCAGCTAATTGCCTCAAGACCCTGAGAAGCATCTCATCAGATCACATGGACTTATGTACATTCAGTATCTCAGGTGGTCTTGAAACTATTTTAGAGCCAGAGAGACTGCTCCCTCAGTCCCTGTCTTGAGGTTTAGGGATTTGAAAGATGTGGGAAGAGACATTAAAACTAAAAATTGAAGCAGAAAAAAAATTTAAGTACCTCAAGCCTTCTTCATGTTTGTTGTCATCAGTTCTCCTGTCTTATTTATCAGGACAGGTACTTTTCCTTTAATTTTCTTTTTCATGTGAACATACATATACCTATCCTTATTATTCTTTGCATCCTTGCTTATTTGAGCTCCTGATCCCATTCCTACATATCTAGGCAATTTTTTACATTGTAATCAGAAAATCTGCCCTTGGTTCCACTGCTTGTGCATTTCCTTCTTATACTTAATTTAATCAGGAGGTCCTTGTTCAGCCATGCTTATATCCTGCCTTCTGTGCCTGATTTCTTAAAAAGGGAAATTGAAAATTCTTGTTCCGTGAGACAAATATTCTCTAAGCTCTGTTCAACCCTTTATCCCTGAGTGCATTTTCCCAGGGCCCACATCCCCTAACTCCTTAAATAGCTGAAAGTTTGCTGACACCACTCCTGACCTCTCTAATTAGTTCAGCTATATTCAGATATGTTTGTTACTCACAATACCTAAAACAATCATGAGAGATTACAAGAAAATATTCTTCTAGAAGCTCTGAACATCTATAATAAAAACATAGAAGATTTTGCCAATAATGGTAGTCAACTAAACTAACAATATATACATGCTAGAAGAATTAATATTTGACATTCAGATTTTAAATTTGCAAAACTTAAATTTGCGCCCTTTATTTTTAAAATCATCAAGCAGCTTAATATTTCCCTTTAACATCTGAGACTCATCAAAATGTTGTCCAAATATTTACTAATTTGTTTGGAGAAAATGAAATTAGATGACTCAAAATGAATGATATTGCAGTTCTACATTTTAAACTCTTTTAAAATTTCCAGTATTTTCCCTAGAACAGGTTTTTTTTTTTTGTGGTGTCTTCTGGATTTGACAGATAGTCTGAATTGAAGAACTATCGTTCCTGACATTGACAGGCTCATCAAACTGGAAGACATTTTAAAAGTAAGGTGATTATTTTTGGGATGATGGCCTCTACTATTTTTGCATTATGTTTCAGGAAATTGCTCTAAATTAGATACTGATAGTTTAATACAAGTTTTGCAAAACTATAACTGATGTATTTTTCAGTGAAGAAAAAGAGAGGTGAAGAGATAGCTGATAAAATTATTTCTTTCTTTTTATTTATGGCATATATTTATTTTGTCATCTTAAATCAACTTCTCGAGCGTACCCCTTAATAATTATAAACTTTATAAAGGCTGTAAAGAAAATTATACAAAGTGATAAGTCCAATGAAGATTTGAAGTACTAGCATTTTATCATATTAAATGCAAGACCACCAGCCATTTTTCAAGATTGCAGTACCTTAGAATTCTGTGATAGAAGCCTGATAAGGTACCTGGAGTACTGACATGATGGCCATACACTCTTAGGGTCCCAGAAACCTTCAAGAGATGCAATCAATTGCATCATTGATTGTAGTGAGATTGTCCAAAACTCAAGACTGAATTCAGTGGCCCTACTAACTTTTATTAAAATTATTTTAAATTACTATATTTTAATGAATGATTCGGTTTTTTGATCTGTTTACCTTTTTTTCCTCAAAAGCTACAGAAATGATTCCTTCACATATGGTTAGAATCAATGACCCTAAAGCTCTTTTCCAACCTAAATGATTCTATGATTCTGCAAATCTTGCTGATTTTAGTCCTTATCATTTCAAACTAAGTGAAAGTACTGTGTATCTCTGCTACAGGTGCAAAACCAGTGTATTCTTACACTTAAAAAAACTGAATGAGGAGTTAATCAAGAATTGCCTGAATTTTATCTGCATCTCTGGAGAGAGAGGTATGTTTAGAAAAGAAACTAGAGAGCACCAAAAAATCATTATACTACAGCTACTTTGCTACCTGAAACAGGAAAAACACCTGTAACCAATCACATGCATCATGCAGACAAAATTGAAAGGATATAAAAAATAGAGAATGCACAATTTATCAGTATAAGAAAAGAATCTACTTCTTCTATCAGTCCCAGGAAAACAAAACAATAGACAGAAAAATATGCATGAACAACAGTTTCTACAAAGTCATATTGACAGAAGTGCACTGGGGAAAATATTTAGAAAAGTTTCTCAGATTTATCTTTGGGAGACTTTTGCTTTAGGTTGTATTCATTATATTATGATATGTATTAGGTTCTCTAACTCTTGGCCTGGCTTTAGGAAACAGTTGTAATATATTTATTTTAAAAGATCATTAGATGTTGCAGTAGCTTAATGGTAATTGACACATTCTTTCTGGATCTTTACATTGGAAACAGATATCAAATGGTTTATCTGCTTGTAAAATAAAATTAAATCATAATATTACATCAGAAGTTTTCATAGAGGGATTTTATTTAGTAGAACATGAATCAGATATTTCATTCTCTTCCATTCTGTCCGAAACCTGAACATCAAGGGAACAATATCCACAGACTCAAAGATGTAATTTGTGAATACTAATTTTGAGCTGAAACAGTATTTTGGAGAGTTCTCTAAAGCTACTATATTATTTCTGAAATGGGTTGATGACTTTAATTTTATATTTACCTTCTGTAAATTTCACTTATCAAAGGATTAATTGAAGCACACAAAAGGAAATAAAGTGGGTTTCTGCTTTCTCCTTTACATTCACCCACCATTCTGTCACCTAGACAGTCACTACTAGAAAGTGCTTTTGCAATTTTCACAGCCACTGGTCATATATATTGTACCAAATAACTTATTAACTTTGACAGATTTTCCACCTCACTGCTCAGCATCTTTTCAAGATCATTAAAGACTAAATTAAGAATTATGGAGTCAAGTGCAAATCACTAAGGAATACTTCTGATAATCTTCCTCCCCTGTGAAATCTAACTACTTTTGCCTCTTGTTTTCTACCTCTTAATAAGGAATTTATTTATTAAGTTTAGTGTCTTCTCCACAGTCATATTCATCTCCTTAAAAGTCTTTGTTAGGAGACCTTGTTCAACACCTTTTCGAGGTCTAGGTGCACTTTATCAACCTTCTTGCACCAGTCTGGAGGTGTGCTGGTTACTTCAGAGAACTTTATAGCTGTGAAAACAGTTATTCATTTGCAAAATCCATATTGCTCTTCCCTAATTATTCATATTTATGAACTGTAATTGTTCATATTTATTCAGATACACATTAATTTCATTTTTCAGACAGTTTCAACTAATTAACATGCTGGATGCATTGAGCTACTGGTCAGTCCTCGGGTTCCCCCGCAGCTTTCTGGAATAATTGATGTCACATGCCTCAGTCTTCTGCCTCCACACTCTATTTGAGACAGAGGCTCGAGATTTTTTGTGTTTCATCTTTAAGTCTCCCTAGAGCCTAAAGAGGAATATCAATCAGACTTGCAGATTTTTAATTCTTAATTCTATCACTTTAATAACTTCTGCTGACAGTTGAGAGTATCCTTTAATGAGTCTATAGCTAAAAAACATGGTTCAGCTCAGAAGCCTCCCTGAACTCATCCAAGTTATGCAGGGGTATAAACAAGTAATTTTTCTTCTCTGTTGTAGCCTCCTTTCCTCTGCATGCTCTTTTTGTGCTTTGATTCATTTCTCTGTGCTACAGATTCCCAGGAAAGCTTCCCCTTCATCTATTTTTCACATAAAATTACCCTTAAACCTGAGGTTTCTTTTCTTTGAGACAAAATTGGTTTGGTTTTTTGAGGGGGGGGTTGGGGAGGCTATGGTTGTTGTTGGTTTGTGGGTGTTTTTTGATTGTGTTTTTTTGCAGTTATCCATGTTGATTCATCTCCTCTTTAATAAGAAAAAGTCTACAAAAGACTGGTAGAACAAAACAGAAACAAATAATCTTGGAAAGAAGGGGGAGTTTTACAGAAAATGTTCCCAATGGCTTAAACCTTAGGTTTCCATTATATCAAAACTATTTGTGCTTACTAGTTTAGTCCCTGCAAAACTTGCAGCTGCCACACTTCCCTTACCTTTGCTATACAGTGCACATGTACAGAAATACAATTGACAGCATCTCTTATCTTTGCCTTGGAGAGTTGATAAATTAATTGCTGCTGCAAAGCAAACACTTTTCTTTTTTACCCTTCCAGCTGTGTTTTTCTTCATACCCTGGTTTTAGATGAATAATCTTTCAGCTGAAGTTTCTGTGAAATATCAAGGGAGTTTACAATTCCAAATAATGGCTATAAGAACAATTATCAGCTATACTGTTACAATTCTTTTCTCACTAACTTTAAAGGTAGGGGGTTTTTTTGATTGCTTGTTTTGGGGGTTTTTTTGGGGGGGATTGGTTTGAGGGGTTTTGGTTTTGTTTTTTGTTGGTTTGTGTGGGTTTTGTTTGTTTTGGTTTGGGTTTTAGTTGTTTTTTGATAGTTTTTTCATGTTTGTTCGGGAGTTTTTGTTTTGATTTGGATTTTTTGGGGGTTTTTTTGTGTGTGCAGATTTCGCTACTTGTTACTGATTACTTCAGGGCCCAGAGATTGTCAAGCTACTTTGTGCTAGATAAATTCCTTGGCAATTTCTTCGCTCTTAAAGAAAATGATGACTAAGACAGGGTGCTGCACTGACAGGCACAGCCTCTCTGGAGTTGCATGAAGACACAGAGGCCCACCAGAGAGATGCAACCTCTTTTTACAAATGGTTAAAACCACTTGTTAAAAGAGTATGTATACTCTGGGCTATGGTTAGAGGAATGATAAATTCATGTCATCTCCATAGACACTTCACACAGACAATGCTTATTATTATTTCTTGATATTTGTTCACAAGGCCAGCTACTTTTGTAGGGGAAAAACATCAAAGATTTTGATGGGAGGTGCTATAAAGAAGAAGGAAGAGGAAAGAGATTTTTTTTGCCTTTGAATTATATTTAATTTTTCCTTCCTCTTCTTTTGAAACATGGATACTGGTCACCTAAGAATGAGGAAACCCCAGAGAAGATGGCATCAGAGATCAGATGGCATTCAGTAAAACCGATGACCCAAAATGTCAGGTGTGCTATTCTTGTTCTTGTGCTGCCTTGGAAGGAATCCGAATCAGATAGATATGAGAACAGAGCCACACCACTCAGTGACACACAGTTAAATTTATGTAATAAGGAAAAAAGGTGAGTAATAAATTCTATTCTAAGATTTCTGTTCCACAGCACTCAACTACTTCTCACATAATTGAGGCCCTGCAGTGCAGGTCTGACAAGCACCACAGATCTGGGGCAGCATGACACCAGTCTATTTTCTCAACATGTGGCAGGTGGCCTGACCCCTAACACAGTGATTTCACCTTGGACTCTGTCTTCACAGTGCCTGTGTTAGAGTTCCCCTTGTCTCCCCAGAATTGTCTTCACCATTTAGTGCTTTCTAAAATAGATTTGATAAGCTGCTAATCTTGTAGCCCAAACCAATTTCCTTAAGTTCCCTTTCATTGAAGGCCTTTTAACATTTTCTGTCTTGATTTCTATCACACTCAGGTCTCTTGCCCCCCCAAAATGTTAAAAGGGTGTGATCTGGCACCAGCAATTTAAAGTTTATCTGGCCTTTTTTATTTTCTAGTGTCTATAGTGGATTGATGCAGTCAGTCAGGGCTGTGAAGATATAAACAAGATCTTGTTTACGTGAGCAGTGCTTTCAGGTAAGCTTTATCCCATAAGACAGACTCTGAAACAATTCATGGTAGCTTTGAAGTGAAGAAGGACTTTTCTTCCCAGTCAGACTGACTGAGACTTTGGGCTTTTATTTATGTTCCTCTGTAGTATTGAGCAGTGGCTGTTGCCTAAGCCTGTCAATGAAAGCCCATGTTTCTCTAAATGATTTCTGCTGGAGCCAAGGATGTGCTCTTGCTTTCCCTCCTCCTAACAGGACCTCTGTAAACCTCTTTTGTTTGTGGCATGGTAGCCTGCACTGCTGAGACTAGGAGAAGAACTGGGATCCTTTCACATTTTTGAAAAATATTAGGCTTAAAGGATCCCAAAGAGCTAGAGGAAATGGTTCAGAAAGTTGCTAGAACCCTGAGGCAGGAAACTTTGTCTGATTTTTTGGGAAAACATAGTAATACCTTGGTACTCTTATTTGCTTACCTAAGTTGAAATAATTAATTGGAAAATGAATGGCTTGTGCTGTGATGACAACTCCTCCTGATGGTAAAATATGGCAAATAACCCTGGTAAAAATCAATATAGGCAAGCTATAAAACCCCAAACTACATTTCTTATTTTAATATTTTTTTATTATTATTGAAGCCTTCTCCCTTGACCATACTGTCACTTAAAATATCACTGTAATACAGGAAAAATATGGTTTTTCCATACTATTGATTGTGCTCTGCATGAATATAAATGGTGTCACCAGATGGAAGGCAGATCAATAGGTCAGAACTTACTGATGATATAAAAATTCTTCCAGGTCGCAAGATAAATACATCAATTCTTTCAAATATGGTTATAAAAAACTGCCCATTTTCTTTTTACAAGTTGTCTTTAAAACTAGAAAACAGTTACTTACCTTGCAGTCTATTCTGCTGTGGCAGTTTTATTGTCTTCTTTCTCGTATGTGATAGAAAGGGTATATATTTTCAGCATGGAATGGTTTAAGGTGTGAAAACACTAAGCTCTGAATAGCCCTTCATCAAAAAGAAAATCTCACATCCAAGGTCTTTTAAGGGAAACAAAACACTGAGGTGCCATTGGAGCAAACGGATGCATACAAGTAAGAGATGAAATAAGTATTTTAAAAAAAGACAAATAACTCTTCTACCCAGTCCAGTAGTGAAAACTGTCTCTACCTCAAGTTTGGCATCCTGCCTCTTATTTGCACTCAGTAACAAAATCACCCCAAAACTCTAGATGAACAGTGTTAGATGCAGGAATGCATATCATAACTCTGTAATCCCGAAAGCCAATGTAATGATGGATATTAAGGATTGTCTTTAGCCATAAGGTCAGCTCACCTATGCAGTATTACTTTCAGGTTTTGCCCAGAGAGGATCATTAGGGTACAGAAGCCTTCTTCAGTGATTTAAAAACTTCTTTGTTCAGTATTCCAACTTCCTGTTTGTTGTGAGAGAGACTAGGCCAGCACAAGGTGACAAGGGCAGAACGTTTGAAGCCCACGTTATTCTAGGGAACCGTTGCCATGCCATTATGCGAGGCTATTCATCAGCAAATAAAAAATATTCTTTTGAGCTAATGGACATGCTTCAGTAATAAAGAGATGAAAAATAAATTACAAAATAGTAAGTGATAATAAGTAAAAATGGCCAATGACATTTTAACTAAATGAAGGGCTTGATTAACAAACCTATTTCTTTTTTTTTCACCACTATTGTCCTCCCAGCTCAGCTCTTCTGTGCTTGACAATTGCAAGAGAAGAGAAAACAAGTCAAAAAACTCAAGCATATATGACTTCTGTCGATGAAAATAAATGTCTTATTATAAGAGTAAAGAAGAACAAGGTTGGGCCCCTTTTCTAGCTTATGGCTATGCTACTGAAAAATATGAGATACAGAACTCAGAAATCATTACTCAGTATTTAATCAAAAACATTAATTTAATGATAAAGTGTGGTGATGTTGGCCCAAATTGTACCCAGATTGTAATTTCAATGCCAACAATGGACTCGTCATCACCTCAGCTTTCCTTCAAACTTCCAGCAGGGTCTTCATCACCCTGACAAAAACAAACACTAGGCAAATCCATAGTTGGGTGAGTTGTCACAGGCTTTCTTTCGAAACATTAAATAATCTAATCAGACCAAGCATCTATAAGTTTCCAGAAAGGTAACTTGCTTTTGTTGAGTGCTGCATACATTATAACCTTGATAATTTAATCAGAATAGGTTAGTTTTACAGGCAAATATTCTTCTGCCTTTACATAAATGCCTATCTGTTTACTGAAAATAACAATTGGAATGCAGCAAAGATGGATTTTAAAATTTGAAGTGGTTGAAGTAAAGCACTCAATGATCTGAATAAATATTCATTTGAGGAGCACAGTTTACTTTAATGGCTTTTTGTGTTCCATTAAATGACCAAAAGGACCTCAGCTTTTTCTGATGTACTTCAGAATCAAGTATTCACTTGATTCTCAAAAAGTGGCATCATTAAATAATTGCAAGTGACTTGTAAGTGAAGAGCAACAAGGCTGGTGGAGTGTCTAGAGAACAAGTCCTATGAGAGTGGCAGATGGAACTGGGGTTGTTTATCCTGAAGAAAAGAAGGCTCAGAGGGACCATTTTGCTCTCTACAACTACTTCAAAGGTGGGTGTCAGTCTCCTTTCCCAATTAACAAGTGACCATACAAAAGATAACAGCCTTAGGTTGTATCAGAGAAGGTTTAATCTGGATATTAGAAAAAAAATTCTCCACCAAAAGAGCTGTCAAGCATTGGAACAGGCTGCCCACAGAAGTGGTGGAGTGACTATCGCTGGAAGGATTTAAAATATGTGTACATGTGGTGCTTGGGGAAATGGTTTAGTCGTGCCCTTGGCAGTGCTGGTTTAACAGTTCTACTCAATGACATTAAAGGCTTTTTTCAACCTAAACAGTTCTAAGGAGTTCAGTTCTCTTGGATTGAACTACTCAGCTTGTATATCACTCATCATGCTTCCAGCTGAATTAATAGGTTTTCTTTACAGACCTTGGTGGAGACAACTCTAAATTAATATTGAGATTTTTGTTTTGTCTTTCTTTTTGTTTCTTCCAGCTACAGTCAGTTGGTAGCACATAGTCAACAATAAAAATTGTTAAACACCATCAGGAATGAGTGGCATGCCGCAATTTTACAGGTAGTCACACAAGAAAAACAGTTATAACCATTATATACCTTCAAACAGCCTTAGAAGTATAGTACTGTAATTATGGAAGCTTTCTTAGCAATTCCAGAAGTCCACTGAGTATTATAATAAAGGGAGTTTATTTTTATCCTGATTTCCTAAAAAGAAAAGTTTTATGAAATCATGTTGTCCATGCCCATTTATCTGTCTGTCAGTCTATCAATCTACCCAACAACTTTCAAACAAGGTATCTAATTTCAACTGAATTTGTAGGCACAGCTGAGGACTCAAAGCTTTTAAGTTACCACAAGATTCATGAAAATAAACTATTGCACAGAACTGGAAGTTTCATATTAGTGGTGCCTTGAGTGAAAGATCACAGCCCCAGTACAAGAAGTCTTTCTGACTAACTGGCCTGTTAGCATCTTCGTTCAAATCCTCAGTAATGCCCGTTACTGCACTTGCTGGCCACGTCAACTTATTTCAGTGAGACAGAGAGAATACAGAGCCATATCAAGCCACAAAAACTCCCCCTTTCTAAAAAAATAAACAACCCAAAGGAAAAGCAACCCCAAATCCTATATATATAAATTAAAGGAAATAATCTGCTTCCCTGCTTTTGTCCTTCTTGATTCTAATCAAGAATTTCTATCAGTCAATAGTTCTAGCACGTAATTTATATAATTTATATATTTTCCCTATTTTTGATATAAATTGGCACTTTTTTTTTCCCACGCTGAAACCCGATCAACAACCATAATTCACAGAATTGTCTTTTCATTTGCTGCAGATGAATTTCAATGTAATTATGATACAGTAGGGGCTGTTGTGATCTGAGATCATCATAGAAATAGAAGAGTTAAGAAATCAGAGAAATGATTGGGAGACAATTATGAACGAACTATAATGCTAACCATAGTCTGGTAATTCTGTGTTAGATATTTGACAGTGTGAAATAAACCAGAAAGAAGAATCTAGAAAAACCAGCATGATAAAAGTACTTTTGACATTTTGTTCTGAAGTGTCAGTTCACAAACCTTGCTGCTCTAAAATTCTCTCTAGGATTTAACTACAGAAGTATTCACCAAACGTGTAAGCATCAAATTCCCTTCCCCTTTCAACTTCAAACTTTCTCCAGGTGCTGTTTTGTGGCAATGAATTCTTCCAGTGAATGACACACAGAAGTACCAGATTAGTTACCCTGTTTTGCCTCCTAAAAGAAAAGGCAAAGGGATTTACTGTTTTCTGCCATTTTTGCTCTCTGGAATTCATTGGGCTTTTTATACCAAAAGGCATTTTATTCTTCTCTAAGATAAACTTAGATATTTCAGAAAAACTTCTTTTTGGCTTTTTCACTGCTTCTGCTGATTCATATTGACTCTTACTAAGCTTGCCCCTTATGTGCTGTTTCACTTTCTGATTAAGATGACCAAAACTGAACATTGGACTGTGTTAAGCTGAGCTGTATAACTGGTACCCAGTTCCTTTCCCTAAACAGCTGTGTTTGAGCAATTGTGTGCACCCCACAGTGTTCACAAGCAGTTCATCTTAACCCTTGCATTGCTTTGTGCTTGCTAACTCTATTTTCTCATGGACAATTCTGCATAATATCTTGTGTTTACATAGCTGCCCTTAAAACCTTTAGAATGTATTCTGCTGCTGCAGGCCCAAACCATTTTTAATCATGTGAGAACTTTTTTTTTTCCTGATTATACTCTGTTCTACATCATTAATTACTGCACTGAGTTCTAGTGCTGGCTTGAAAATTTGTGCCTTTCCACAGACAGAAGATACTAGAAATGTTTAACATTTCTTTTTTTTTCCACACTGGAATTTGTGCACATAGTTATTTGATAATTAGTACTAATTATGCAAATTAGTTATCAGAAAATGACATTAAATCAACCTTACATTTAAGGGCAAGGCTGATAGCTGTGAGGTGAAACAATAGATTACTCTGCAGCTGTATCCAGGCCTTCACAGAAACAGAGAAAGTTAAGGGGTTGGAATAGACCTTAAAGACCATCAAATTCCAACCCCCCTGACATGGGAAGGGACACCTCCCAGTAGACCAGGTTGCTCGAGGCCTTATCCAGCCTGGCTTTGAACACTGCCAGGGTTGGGGCATCCACAGCCTTCTCGGGCAACCTGCTCCAATGTCTCACCACCCTCAGAGTAAACAATTTCTTCCTAATGTATAACCCAAATTTCCCCTTTCAGTTTATACTCCTTGTCCCTTGTCCTCTGACTACAGTTCCTGAAGAAGAGTCTCTCTCCAGCTTCCCTGGAGGCTCTCTTCTGATACTGGAAGTTTGCTGTGAGATCTCCACACAATCTCCTCTGCTCCAGGCTGAACTGCCACAACTTTCTTAACCTAGGGAAGATGCTCTAATCCACTGACTGACTTCATGGCTCTCCTCTGGACTTATTCCAACAGTTCCATGTCCTTCTTATGTTGGGGACACCAGAACTGGATGCACTACTAGAGGTGGGGTCACCCCCACTGGAGGAGAGGGGTAGAATCACCTCCCTTGACCCACAGCCCAAAACCCTTTGGATGCAGCCCAGGATTCCTTTGGCTTTCTGGGCCATGAGCACACACTGCCAGCTCAGGTGGAGTTTTCCATCAACTGTCATCCCTAAGGCCTTCTCCACAGGGCTGCTGTCAGTCATTTCTCCTTCCAACCTGCAGGTATTCCTGGGATTGCCATGACCCCGGTGTAGGACCTTGCACTTGGCTTTGTTTTTTGCTTTCACTGCCATTGCAAGGCTCCAGAAGTTTTGTTTCTATCCTGCAATGAGGCATGGCAGGCAGAAGTTACCCCAGTAGTTTACTCACAGCACGTGCCAACTGAGAGTCATAGCTCTTGTCTCTGTAGCCTTTACTCCTGTTCAGATGCACCTTGATGGGAGCAGCGGAATTACCCTGAAGATCCTGTTCCTGCATGCCTGGACTCATGACCTTGTAATTTGCTTTGAAGTACAAGGGTGTGGTGTGAGCTCTTCTTTCTCCTACTGTGCTTAATCACAATTCAATTATTTGTGTTTATATTGATAAAACTCGAGCTATGTTTCCATAGCAACCATAATGATCAGAACATTGTAATGTGGTGGACAAACACTGTTCGTTTTGGAAACTTAAAATGAGATGTCGTCACGTAAAGAGCATAGAATCAGTGGCTTACATTCACTAATTTAGAATTGGATACATCTTGCTGACCTTTACTTCAGCACCAAGTATTTGTGGAGCTTTAGACTACCTTTACATCTCACAGGAAGAGACAGGACCTTTCAAAGAATGATTCATTTCTCTCTAAAGTAGTTTAGATCTGATATATGAAGTTAAGAAACCTCCAGCCTCAAAAATTCTTCATCTCATTGATAAATATCCTCATTTTTCACACTGCTGCATCCTTTGACTTCTAATTGATAATGCTATCAGACATCTACCTCCTTGAAATTCGACTTCTGTTCTATGATCCAACATGAAAACAAATATTCAGTTTTCCCATCTGTTAAATTACTACAAAGGAAAAAGGAGGGTAATTGCTATATTTGCAGGCAGAGGAACACAGGATCCCAGTAGGATCCTGTATGAGAATAATCATCCCAAATGTTAAGCGATTATATTAACATAGCTTATATGAATATTAAAATTTACATTAGATTTTCATTAGCTCTTGCCATCTT
The DNA here is from genome assembly GCA_013400495.1 of Nicator chloris. NCBI lineage: Eukaryota > Metazoa > Chordata > Aves > Passeriformes > Pycnonotidae > Nicator > Nicator chloris. The sequence goes on from WAAE01010680.1 coordinate 70,688, forward strand.
AGTTTTCCATGCTAGTGGCTTAGACTGGAGGAAATTTTCAAAGCCACAGTGTTTTTGTTTAATATTAGGATGCAAGCCTTTTCCTTAGTTGCCCTTTCCTCTCAGTTAAAACAGAACTACATTTACAGTTTATTTTAGCATAAATACAGCCAAAGAAATTACATTCATAGTTTTATGTACAATTCCTCATCTTTTTGTGTCAATTGAGATTCCTCCCATGTCGGTTTTCTCTGTCCATGCACTCTTTATACATATTTCTGAATTTATGACCGTTTATCAACAACAAATTCTATGTTTACTCATAGGTTTTCTATTCTCAGTCTTGTACTGTACTCCTAAGAAGCTTTTATTTGTTTTAAACAAAAACAACTTTAAAGAACACCTAGAACTTTCTTCAAAATGCCTGTGAATGTTCAAGCTGAAACCTTGTGAATAAAGATGCAGCTAACTTACACCTCCCTCTGTATTTTCTACATTAGTTATATTTATAACCAGTAAACAGTCTGAATTTTTCTCAACTTTGGAAAATTAGAAAAGCTTTGCTGAGAGTGTTTAGCACTTAGTTTCTGAAAGAAACTAATTTTTTCCTCGGCAGTCCTTTCCTTTCTTAGAGTTGTTTTTTTGTTTTTATTTTTTTTTTTCAGAATTGCTTCATGTGAGCATTATTTCTGATGCAAAAACCAAGGATGTTTCAGGATTCTTGGGACAAAACCTGGGAGTTCTGAGATGTTAGCTAGTGCCACCAGTTTGGACATGTTTCATAGACATATATACTCAGACCTAACACAATTGATCAAACAGAAGAAAGTAAAATGTGGAAACTAAAAGATTTATATTGTTCATCACAAAACTTGATATCAATAAATGGAGAATTGAAAAGACATGACAAAATAATTAAAGGGATCAGAACAGATGAATTATGAAAATTTTGAAGAAATTTCTATTCAAGTTGTCTAATACTTTTGAAAACTTGATGACAATAGGTTTGAAAAACCTATTGAAAATAGTGGAAAAGAACGGGAATGCTAATTGGCAACAGTAACAAGTCTTGACTCCAAGGCACATAGCTGATTTAGACAATTCTAAACCATCCTGATTAGGATATATTAACATGTGCATGCTATTTACTTGCAGGAGAGTACCAAAAATGATTTAAAAAAAAGTAATAAACCAAAATATCTTGAAATTCTACCTCTCCTGACAGCAATCCCCAGTGAAAATTATGTTCACTTTAGTGAAAAGAAAGTAACACACTTACTAAACTTATACCATGCCAGTTTATATTATAAACTTCCATGCAGAACAATGTTTTTGTTATAGTCCTTGTTAATTCTGTTGATAGAATGTCTTTTCTTTGTAATTTTTTTTTTTTTAAGACTGGTAAATGAGATAGCAATTAGGAATGGATGTGGAGGAAGAAGCTAAAACTGTATTTTGCAGTTTGTTCTTTGAGACAGCCAAAGAACACTTGAAAAAACAGATTTACACACAGATATATTTGGTTTTCCAGCAGAAGAAGAAGAATTGGCACATCAATCCTGGAAGAGTTTCTGACATAATTTCTTCCTTTGATAAGATGACATAAATATGATCCTTAAAAAATTTAAGAAAAAAAATTAAAAAGGCAAAAAAAGGCTAAGCAAAAAAATGAAAAAAACAATCCATTCCTCCATTAAAAGTCAACTGAAACCAACCAAAACATGATAAACACAGTTGAAGATTGTATCTAGCTCTAAGGACTGATATGTGGGTATTTTGCAACTGCATTCCAAGCAAAGAAAATATTTACAAAGGAAAGATACAGAATTCACCTTTTACTTTCCTATATGATTTCTATTTTATTTTCATTATAAAAAGAGTTCTTATTACAAAACCCTAGAAACATGAAGAATTGTTGAAGCAGATTAATCACTACTGTGAATGATTGCATTCTGGTTCAGGCAACAGCACTGAGAATATACGCACATCCCTTGGTCATGGAGTTATGAAAGCATTCATAAATGTTTTAGCTTTTGCTAAAAGCAAAATCTCACATTGGCAGGAGTAGCACAATTGGTTTCACTAAGTTTTGCTTTTTTATTTGATGCAGTTCCAGTGAACCCCTGTTAAAATATACCAGATGCATAAGAACATCAACTATTTTCTAAGCTTCTCATGATAAATTTTAAGTAAATGTGTAGGGATAAAAAAGCAAATGTAAAAGAATAGGTGCAAATAAATGTTTTCACACATTGGTTGAATCTCTATAATAGTCTTCTGCAGCATATGCAGCAAAGGCATCAATCAATATTTGACAGAATTTTGTGTATGTTATGTGCATTGATTATGTTTCCTATTCATTCACATTTTACTGGATGTGTTCTGTGATGATAAATCCAATTATATTTAAACTCTTAGTACATGGGGGATGGGAGAAGAAAAAAACCATGCAGGTTATATTTGAATGGTCTTTCTTTGAAGCACGGCTAGCCACAGAAAAAAAGGCACATTTTTAGCTAGAATAAGTTTGCTTGGACTGAAATTAAATAATTGCTTAGAGAATTAATTACACCTTAGTTCTGAACTTAATTAATTGGTAGTGTATTTTCCAGATCTCCATGAGACTGAATGATGCTGTTGAAAATTGAATGTATTCATTTCATATGCAGGCAATCATAAAGGACTCTGTGAAAAAGGTACTTAGTTTCAGCACTGAATGCCACGGTATTATTTTTAGGTAAAAAATATTTCTTGTTTTAGAAATAATGTCATGTCCCTACTCCTGATGTTTCAACCCCGAGAACAGATTATCACATTTTACCTTCACCTGTTGACAAAATGTTCGTTGTTTTGATATCTGGCCCAGGAGAAGGACAGCCATGCTCCACTGACCTCAGGCTTGGCATCAGCTACATTAGTCCTGCTTATGGCTAACTGTGGTCTTTACAGTGGTTTCAAAGTAGTCAGATTAAAAGAAACCAAACTGCATTTGGCCATTATGCTGGAAAAATACACACAAAAGTTAATTTACCTTGATATTTTGTTTCATTTATAGTAAGTAAGGCAAAATTTTTTATGAGTGTTTGCCTAGATGGTACTTTTGAGGACTGAAACTTTTACACATTTTAGAATTTGTAAGCTTGTGTTTTCAACACACTTCCGTAAGACTAGTTCTTGTTTGTTTGAACTTCATCTTCAGATTTCTGGTTAAGCTATTTTAAGGCCTTTTTCCTGTCTGAAATGCCTTTTTTTTGGCTCTATCACGTCTTCTCTAGTTGTGCAGACCAACTTGACCTTTGGGAGAACGTTTAGCAGAATATCAAGGGAGAAATGCTTCAAAATGTTTCTTCTTAATTCTTCCTTTAGGCAGAAGAGGAGGAGACTGCATGGAATGTGAAATACTAGAGTACATCTTCAAAACCATGGACATGTGCAGACAACTGTAATATTGACCAGTGCTTCCAAGGAGCCCTGCTGAAAGTCAGGCATCAACGCAAATGTCCTGAGAGAGCTTCCCCTGCGTCTACTACTAGGTGTTCAGACCAGACCAAAAGGCAACCTGATGTATCAGCCTTTTTTTGGGCAGAGGTCTGTAGAGGACGCCTGGTGAAGCATATAAAACCAGAGCAATCTTACAGTGATTCTGAACAAAATGCCCAGCACAGAGCTGGACAAACACAACATGTGCTGGGCGATCAACTGGCTCACAGGTCAGCACAAAAGGTTGCAGTGAATGGGGTGACAGACATCAGGTCGGCAATCTGTCACTAGTGGGGTTCCACAGGGCTCCATCCTCGGCTCCGTGCTTTTCAACATCTACAGAAATGCCTTGGATGCAGGACTGGGAGGGATTCTAAGTAAGTTGGCAGATGATACAAATCTGGGAGGAGCTGTTGACTCCCTCCTAGGAAGAGAGGCCCTGCAGAGAGACCTCGACAAATGAGAGGGCTGGGCAATCACCAACCAGGTGAAGTTCACTAAGGGAAAGTTTTGGATTCTACACCTGGGACAGGGCAACACTGGATATATGGACAGACTGACTGGGGCTCCTGGTCCACGACAAGTTGAACATGATTCGACAGTGCCCTGGCAGCCAGGAGGGCCAACCCTGTCCTGGGGGGCATCAGGGACAGCATCACAGCCGGGCAAGGGAGGGGATTGTCCTGCTCTCCTCTGCACTGGGGCAGCTTCACCTCCAGTGCTGGGGACGGGTTTGGGTGCCACAATAACAGAAAGATATCAAGCTGTTAGAGAGCATCCAGAGGAGGGCAACAAAGATGATGAAGGGTCTGGAGGGGAAGCCGTATGAGGAGCAGCTGAGGTCACTTGGTCTGTTCAAGCCTGGAGGAGAAGAGACAGGGAAGATCTCATTGCAGCTACAACTTCCTCATAAGAGGAAGTGGAGGGACAGGCACTGATCTCTTCTCTGTGGTGACCAGCAGCAGGAGTCAAGGGAATGGCCAGAAGTTGTATCAGGGGAAGTTTAGGTTGGATATTAGGAAAAGGTTCTTCAAACAGAGGGTGGTTGGGCACTGGAACTGGCTTCCTAGGGAAGTAGTCACAACATAAATCCTGACAGTGTTCGGCAAGGGTTTGGATGGTACAGTTGGGCACATGGCATGTCTCCTGTGCAGGACCCGGAGCTGGACTCGATGGTCCTTATGGGTGCCTTCCGACTTAGTTTATTCTACGACTCTCTGACTCTCAAGTGTATCCCTGTAGACCAAACAGTCTGAAACTCAGTGAAGCAGCTGAAGGTTTTCAAAGTCTGAAGCCTGAAAAGCTTTCATTGTTCATTGTTCTCAAATTGCAAAGTACCGGAACAGAACTAGAAGACTGTTTTTTATGTATGATTTTATGTACATTTTCCTGTTCACCTGTTCTCAGCTTTCTAGGGCCAGTGTTAATCCAATTTTACCTACAACAGTGCATTCATCTGGAACAGTCTCAAGTCCATATCTATTCCAAGTTTTTAATCACATTTCCTATAGTCAGAAGTGTGCTGGGTAGCTGTGTGGAATGTTGTGGTGTCGTGAGACCCAGAAAAGGTACTGAAAAGGTGACAGTAGCAGGACTGTCTGGACATTCTACATGAAGCAAACGAAGGCATCTGGATGTCCTTGGTCCACCTAAGAGTAGAAGCAGATTCAGCACACTATTTATGGTCAGAATAACAGTCCTGTTTTGCTGTGCTGCCCAGGGGTGATAATCAAGCACCAAGACCACTAGCTACTCCACCTATATATCCCCAACTCATCCTTGGCTGCTGCTCTACTTTTTCTTTTTTTTTTTTTCTCTCAGGTTTTTTCTTTTTTACTCCTGTTCCCTACCAAATAAATAATACGTCCCTAATTACTTTTCACATCATGTTCTGGTATGTCTATCTGCACTCTAATCAGGTATTTCTGCTACTGTTATGGAGGTGTTCTCAGCCATGTGCTACTGCTGATATGATTTTCTCAGTATCCTGGGCCTTGCAGGATTCTTTTTCCCAAAAGTCCTTCTCACCTCCTGTAACGTTTGCCTGTTTCTTGCATGCCTACTCCTGAGCAGCCCGTGAAATCCAACCATCCTCTCATGACATTTCTGTTGCTGTTGTTAGATTTCCATAACTCCATCTCATCACATGCAGGAGTTTCTCTTGTCCAATATTTACCATGCCCGTTCAAGTAGGTAGATCAAGACCCAGGCAACCATCACCTTGCAGTCCCAGTAAAGTGGGGATAGCCTGAATGACAAAAATAATCAGCAGAAGAGGATATCTCTTCAATAAATACACACAGAATATCAAAATGAGTTTCAGAAAGATTGCTTAAGAAGAATGCTAATATCTGTTTTAACAAGAATAACAACGCATTTTAGACCCCCGTCTTGTTTAGAAGGAAGAATCTAATTTGTACTATGCTCACGAGAACAATCCCCACTGAGAGAATAAACAGCCAACAGAGGAATGATGCAGGTGTCCTTGCTTACTGAAAGGAGAGGATAGAAGCAATGTGCTCCATTTGCCTTGTTCATGATGCATCACTGCCTTCACAAATAATAGCCTATGTGATTTAGTAATTAAATCTCTCTGCTACTTCCCACCTTATGTAATCACATTTAGTTTTAGGACTATAATGCTCAAGAAGACCTTCTGACCCATCAAATATACCCAGCTGTGAATTACAGCCATGCATTTAATAAATATCGAGTCTAGAAGGGACCATACTGACATACCCTGAATCACTAAGCACTTCAGCACCTTAGAAATTAAGATCTTTAGTGTAAAAGATCACAAAAATAGAAGGAGGGCAGGAACAATCAAGTGTGTCAGCAATCCCCATGTCAATAGGATGGCAGATAACTTTTTTTAGGTGAATATGCTCTGATGAGCCTGAGAAACATTTGACACATGGCAATAGAGAAAGGTAAAAATAACTTGGGTAACACAGCAGCAAAAAATACCACCTCATCAGAATGATTAGTTTTTCCATCAATTTTGAATCCATGTAGTTGAATACATAGAGGTGGTTCAATAATACCATGGAAAATTATAGTATGTACCTGAAAGAGCAGAAACGATTTTTAATTTGCAATTTCTTTGCTTTTATATTTGCTGCATGATCATTTTACTGCTTCTTTTAGATTTTAATTTTTCTTAAAACATATGAAATTTGTCCCGTTGAAAGATATTAGACTGATAAGGCCTATGCAGTCGTCTATTTATAAAGGTAAACATTCTCTTAGAAATTCTATTTTTTTTTTGTAGAGAAGCTTTGAATATTGCATTTTTTGACAATATATTTGTGTTTTCACAAAGAAATTCAGCACTTTGCTATTTGCAGTGCTTTCACAGCAGATATACAGACACTAGTGAAACTATAAAAATAGTATATATTACTTTTTTCTAAATTTTTCAAACCTCTTCTCAAAGAGAAGTTTTACTGTAAGTAACAATTATGCTGTAATTTTGCTTACAGTTATATTTGTTTCAGTATGTCAAGTTTGTAGGGGAGAACAGTAAATGGTAACTTCATATGAAGAACAAGAGAAGGATAGAAATATTTTATACGAAATATTTTATCTCTCAATTTTATTTCAATAATACTTTCATGCACATGTCAATTCAGGCTTATAAAGCAGTTGCTTTGCTGTAGGTTGTATAATTTAAATGCAAAATTTTTCAATTAATTGTTAATAAATAAATTGCTATGAGTAATTAAATATAACTTGTTGGTTTCCATAATGTTTTTGAAATAATGAAAAATCTTTACAAATATTTATATATAGCAGATATTTCTATTATCAAGTGAAATATGATTCCTCTAAGAGGGTTGTTAGGATCAAAAAATTTTCAATACCTTAAAATAATGCAGTTTCTTAATCTTTTTGCAATACATAGATAATGAATCTTAAGGAACAGGAATCATAGGGAACAGGGTAATAGTATATTAATGTATAATAGTATTCTCTGCTCTAAGTTGTTTAAGGTTTGTTCAAGTGGATCTTTGTCTGGGCATTTCAAATACTATTTTTCTATATCTCACTTTAATTACACATTTCAATTACTCTGAAGAGTTTTCAGTTAAGTATATTACGTGTGGAAAATTATTCAGCTTCCAGTTTTGTCATATAAATAATCTGCCATTGTTACCACCATTGCTCATGTTTATTTCACAAATATTTGCTTAGGAGTGGGACTAGCTAAGGAGTATCTGTTATTTGAGTTTGTACTGCAGGGTTTTTTTGTGTTTCATAATAAGCTTCCAATGCTTCATTTGCTATTTAAGTTGAAAAGTTTTTAAATAACTTATTTAAGAATGACAGACTCTATAATGGATAATATAATGATATTTTATAAAATTACTTGCAGGGTTACTTAGTTGTCATCACTTTAACTTGAAATGTATCAGTTGGCTTTAGGAAGGGAAAAATTAGATGCTTGGATTCTGTAAGTTCCTAAGGTATATTCAGGTTTCCAATCACAGGGTTTTTTTCAAAATATCTTCAGAATTGAAATAAGGAGCATTCCATTGTACAGGTTTCCTCTCTCCCTAAAAGGTGGGTTGAAATAATTGCAGTTGCAATTGTTAAATTTCCAAAGAAAAAAACTGAACTATATGCTAAAGAAGCCTTAATTATGAATCTGGAGCTCATTGCTCCTGATGCAGCTTTTAAAACATGCCAAAGCAACCCATCTTGTACAATCAATTTCTTCCAAATATTTAATAATGAAAGTATGGAAAAGTTACCGAACCTTACATTCAAAAGTGTCTGTGCTCTCTATATCATAAGACTTGCAGCCATGACAATGTTTCTGGTGGATAAAGAGTCATGCTTTAAGCGTGATGCTCTGAGAACAGTGACACCAGAATGCAGATAAGAGGTTGTTTGTTCATAGTTGTGCTGGAAACTGGTAGTGCTGGCTTCTGGGCCTGATGTTTCTGGGTCTG
>WAAE01010681.1:0-18744 GCA_013400495.1 Nicator chloris
ATATATATATATATATTTGGATTTAGGCTTGATGATCCTTATGGCTCACCTCCAATATGAGATATTCAATGATTCTATGATACGAATTTTTTTGTACAAGTTAGCCAGTGTTAATGACTTCAATGAAACAATTGTATTATTGACTAGCATGCTCTTCTAGAGTTTTAGCTGAAATTTCTTTTGTACTTTAATAGCAGTTTGATTTATTAAGGTTTTACAGCAAGTTTAATTTATGTTAGTTGATTAACAGTGTTGTTAGGGAGGACTAACAATGGATTTGAAGTATAATTTGCTCAAGTCTGTTTAAATATTGTGAAAGCTTTACAAAAGGCTTGGAGCAGTTTGAATTCCATTCATGATGTTTCAGGTATGGCAATATTAATGGACTTGCTCTACACTGGTTTTTTTAATAAAGTCCAAGAATGTTTTTGTTTATTCCCTTTTTTTCATTTTTCCGCAGAAAAATACATAAAACTTAAGATTAGTGGGAGATGTGATAATGATGGTGTTGTCGCCATTTCTTGCTTCCTTACTGCTGTCTGATTGTCTTTTCATGTGTGAAATACAATTTCGTTCTCAGTCTTTTGCCTTCTTTCTGCCCCAGAGTGTTTTTACTTGCACATTTTAAATCCTTTTCTTTTGTCTTGCAGGAAAGAAAATCCCTACAGGAAACCTCCCCCTCTTCCCTTCCTGATCTTTTCTTCGCTTACTTTATGCATAGGCATTTGCTACAAAGAAAATAGTAAATATAAGTATGTGAAAGAAGAGCAAGGACCTAGCCTTTAGTCAAAGAAGCCAAAATACTTAAATCTGTTCCATTGCACTAAGCATTGTGGAAAGTGTGAATGCAGAGCTACATCTTTGCTAGAAACAGCTTCAGCATCAATGAAATCATACCAGCTTGCTGTGGCTTAGGTCTGCTCTTGTAGTCTCAGAGTGATATCCCAGTTTTTTAAGGAAACAGAAATGCTACATATCTTTGGATCTTATTCTAAAGGCCTCTTGAAGCCTGGAAAGATACCTTCAGCTTCCATGGGCTGTGAACTGTCTTAGTGCTCAGCTTTTCTTACCAAATCCCACCAGGAATTTCAGTGCAAATCTGCCACGGTTTTGCCAGTGGCCTTGATCAGCATAAAAGTCTCAAATGAAAGAAACTGTAATTAAGAATTGGAAAAATTTGATGCACTAATAGTAAAAGAATTGCACTTTTTCTAGAGAGCTTCAGCGCTGCAATATTATTTGAGTTTTCTGCAAGAAAGCTTCCAGATGGATATGCATTTGTTAAGAAATGGAACATAAATTAAAACAAAAATATTAGGGAACCACAATCCCAAGGTGCAGGTGTATTCACTAATGTTAAATCCTACATAAAAGAACTATTATTTGTTGTTAATAAAAGCAAATATTTTATTGTCAGTTGCACATTAAAGATACTATATGAAAGCCCTTACTAGCTACCTATTTCCAAATATTACCTATTTCCAACCTGCATTCCGAAGCAAGTACTCAAACTTTTTCTAAGGTCTCTAACTTTCTTTGTTAGATAATAGCCTCAATTTCTCTGGACTGGGAAAAAAGAGTGGCTAATTACCAAAGGTCAAATTAAAGGTTACTGGAATGAATGATGTCTTTAAGCACTGTATCTGCTATCTGATATTTTATGCTTGTAAAAGCTTGATACTTCTCCATGAAAAATGAATTATCTGAACTTTTAGAAGTACCATGTCCACTGCTTACAACACAAACCTCTTGTCTTGGACTTGCCTGTGACAGTAGCCATGAGAGCCTTAGGATCAGGCAACTTGCTTGCTATAAGTCTTTTAATAGGTGAAAAAGCCTCAAACAATTCAGACCCAAAAAATTCTAAGTCAATTCTCTTTCGAGATCTTTAAGGGTCTTGAAGTCATTACACGTAAAAAAAAATAGCCTGACTGTGAAAAGATCCATTTCATATGGCATTTATTTTGTTTCCCATAAACAAGGTTCTGCAAGAAACATGCTAAATATTTAATGATAGCAGATGCAAGATGTGGTGTTCAGCTAGTTTTACCTTCTGTAATCCAAGGGGAAAAAGGTCCACTCTGTGTGTTCTTCTAGGGCAGGGACAGAACATGCATTGGTTAGAAGGTTTACAGGGCTCCTATATTATGCATTAAAACCTAACTTAAATGAAATTTCCTTGTGTTTTGTCTACTAAACTTCAAATCCATTTAGCTGCAGCACCATAGCTTTAAAACAAAAACAAAACAAAACAAAAGGAATAAAAAAGAGGCAGGAAACAACTCCTGATCTGAGACCATCTCATACATTTAGAAGACCTTGGGTAAAATCTGATTCCACTGAAGCCAGTAAATTTATTAATTGTGTAAACAGGGCACACTTTTATCTTCAGTGTCTTCACCTCTGAATAATAATAATAAGACTTATCCTACCTGTCATTGAAAGAAAAATTATATCAAATTCAGGCAAAGGGAAGAAGCTTTATCCTCTCCTGCTGGCAATACTTTGCTGCTGTCTATTCTCTTAACCAAATACAGCTTCCATAGCAGCTTCTTCATATTTATTGACATACATATGAATATTTTTAGCCTTTACTCCTTTATTTTCTACTTGGTTTCAATACAATAAACTCTGTCATTGTCATGCTATCACCACCTTCATTCCAGATACTGAAACTGTTTTCTTATTCTTCATTCCTGAGTACAGTCTATGTCCTTTCCTTCTGTCTTTAGGATGTCTAAAACAATCACCGTTGCCTTTAACACTTACTACCCATGACTCCCTCACAGACCCATTTCTGTAGTTAGTGGAAGGGAGGGGGACGATTTCTCATGACTGAACTCTGCTCCAACCATCACCATACATAAAGCTTTTAAATATATATATATACACATACACATATATGCCTATTACAAGGTATAGTACAAGTCTGATAGGTGGGTGATGAAGGTGTTATTCCATTAAGCACTTCTGACAGCAAGACACCAAGTTCTAGCTGCATAAGGCAATTGGAATATTCCACTTAGCTCGAGTTGTTACAGATTTTTCACTTTCTTCCACAAGCTTGGCAATTTTATTTTGAGAGCAATTTACAGTTCCCAAAGTGTAAAAGAGATTATTTTACTCTATACATTCATATAATTTTCTTATTATGTACTCTCTCAAATTACTTTCCTGTTATGACATATTGAAGGGTAATAAGCATGAAAGTAGTGTTTTTATATTGCCATTTTCCGTTGATTTTGGTATAACTAATTTGTGCTGGCATAAATACCAGATTAATAATAATAAGGTTATGACATTTCACAGCACTGTGTTGTTCTGTATATAAAAAGATCCTTTGCTGTCCCAATTATAAAGAATTCAGGATCTCTGGCCTTTGTTGTCACATGATTTTCCAGAGTTTATCAGACATCATAACATCTTAGCCTTAAATGTCTCCAGCTCTCTGCTTTCAATAACTTTTGTCAGTGAGTGAAGATCCAGCCCTCTGTGACAGAGGCTTCATCCCTTCCTTGTCAGCTGGGCATTCAGCAGGCTGGGTGGGGTGAGCACAATTTGCTGGCAGTACTGGGACCAGGCCAACAGGCTTCCTTCTCTCTTGCAGGCTTTCTTGCTCTCTTATGCCTTTACAGCAGCCAGTGCACAGCTTGTTTGTGCACCAGAGAGTGACTCTTTCAACTCCTTTTGTAGGTATTATCGAGATTATTTAATGAAGTACTTTTTGGGGGAGTAATGATTTAGATGCCATGGCTCAGAGCACATGAAGAAGAGGAAAATACTGATTCTCTGAAAATCAAGACAGTTTATATTAACTAATAGCAAAAAATACCTCACCTGGTTTTCACACCATGTCTTGGGAAGATGTCTCACACATTCCTTCTCATCATCATTTTCAGTTGCCTATTCCTGTGAGAATATGTGACTGTTAAAGCTGATTTTCTTACCCCTGGTTTCTCACTCAATTTTTAAGTGTCAGCAAAGGCAGATTAGACACTAGTAATACTGAAGAGCTTAATTTCTCTGTCTTGTTTTCAACCTGTTACCTGACAGTTTCCTTTAGTGCTGGGTGGTCCTGTTACTGTGAGAAATAGTGAATAATTCGTCCTTATTTGCCATTTTTACATAATTTTAAAAATATATATTTAAATCTAATATTTTATATTGATAATTTTATTATGTTCTTTTAAGATATTTTGTCCTGCCTCAGTCTTCTCTTTTCCACTTTCGATAGTCCTAGTCTATTTTGTTTTACACTAATTGCAGTCACGTGGTCATCCAAATGTCCTTTACCTGAAATTTTTCCAGTTCTCCTACATTATCATAGACTTGTAGGTTTATCCACATCTGTCTTAAATGGCAATCAGTGATTGATCAGTGATTCCAGGTCATTAGAGTAATTGATGATTACTACCACCTGTTAATCTGTAAAAGTCTGAATAAAGCTACTTTTCCCTGTGTTTGCTACTTTGCAGGAATGCCATCAGAGTCAGGACACCTGTATGGTAGGATGGCAGCTGTGAGTCTGGGTGGGCACTTCAGGCTCTGCAAAGCAGAGGTGAAGGTTCAGGGACTGGAAAAACAGAAACATAGCAGTCCACATATCTTTAGGCATCACATTTCTCCCACAGACTCCCCTATCTGTGGTGTCCAGAGATCCAGACAGGGATGGAGCAGGACCATACTGCTGTGTGTAAAGGCCTGAAAATGCTCAGCTAACCTAGCAGTGGATGTGGCTGATATCCACAGTGTGCCTCTGGATTGGGGTCCCTCTCAGAGTAGAAAGATAGGGTGGGAAGCACTCTGCATGGAGGACACACTAATTAAGAAGTTAAGGAAAATAAAAAAAGCCATCTCTCATGATGCATCCTGTGCTGAGCATAGATGATTCTGCATAGAGTTATACTCGTGACAGTGTTGGTAACTGATAACCTGGCTCCTCCAAAGTGGTTATCCAAGATTCCCACTTTGTGGTTCCACAGTGTTCTGACACTCATTTCTTGACTGGGAAATGCAAAGTCCTGCTTCAGCACTGCATGTTCCTCTGATAGAAAACTCCATTGCTGGGAGGAACCACACTGTTGAAGTAGAAAAAAATTCAGTTCTTCACAGCTTGTGGTGGTAGGCTTGTGCACAGAAAGGATTTTTAGTCCATTGGAGCTAATATCATGCTTCTGGCCTGATACAGTCCCACCACAGTGCACTTCTAACCTAGGTTGTTGAGGAATGGATGCATCCTTCCAGCACCCATTCAAAGAAATGGTGCTCCAGCTGGGTCTGCTCTCATGCAACCGAGCATCAACAGGTGCGAGATAACTGGGCTGCTGGTCAGGTGAAAGGCTGAGAACTGTGCCGTCTGTAAACTCTGAGCTGCAAGAAGGAGGGGCTAAATTCTGGCTCAGGTGACCTATTTACCTTCCTCCTTTACCTCCCCATTCCAGTCTTTGCTACCACTGCGTGTCATGGTTAGGGAAAAGAGCCCCAGGAATAGTAAAGTCCCACACTGTGATAGCACCATACCTCACACAGGGAGCAGGCAAGGCAGGGAGCAAGCTGGAGGGTGGGTGTGCCAGGGCTGGGGTAAAGGTGCTCTTTGGGCTGCAGTGGGTACACACACAGCTGGGTGTGCTGACACACTCTGAATCCAGGGGTAAAATCTCAGCACTCACCTACAAAACCAATGGCAATGCGGATACGGGAACTTCTGTGGGAGCTGGAGCAAGGCCGTGCTTTTTGTAAGTGTAAACTGAAGCTTTTAAAAATAGTAACAGATAATGTTTTAAGAGCATAAATAAGTAATGGAGTGGCTCACTTAACAGAAATACTGTCATTATAAATGCTAGGAGAACAAATTAAGGTGCTTAGTTTTGCTCCAGATTAAACCATGTCTTTCCTTATGTGCACAAAATTAAATGTGTGCACAAGATGCTGCTGAAAGACTGGACACTGATGCTTAAATCAATTCACATACTGTATTTTCAGGTGCAATTCAGTACAAGTGAACCACTGCACAGAATTTCATGGATTCCATTAGCCTGTCAGCAAGGGATCAGAGAGTCATCTGTGTAAATTACTGTAAGGCAGTGGTAGTGGCAGTCAGGCCCCAAGAATGTAACTGAGATTTACCTGTGATAATAATGACCATGGATTCATATGGGTCTGGGGGAGAGGAGAAGTCCAGACAATGAGAGATTACTTTTTTTATCTTTGCCTGATCTACTTAATAATTTTTCAAGCCTCATGTTTATTGAAGTGCAGGTCAAAATGAAGCAAATATTTAAAAGCACAAAATATGGATCACCAGGGTTAGAAGGCAATAGAGGCTTATTTTATTATCCCCCACTGAAAAATAAAAGCAAATTTAAGAACCACTGAGAGCATCATTAGGCAATGACTGAGATAATCATATATAGAATCCTCTCAGCTCTTGCCTTTTGTGCAAGTGTGCTCTGTGCTTCAGCTTGAAGGGAGAAGAAGCAGCTTTCATTCACCCCTCCTACACTGTGTGGGACTGTCAAATGACAGCCCTTGAAAGTAATCATTATTATGACATAACAAATGGAGGATTTTGAAGGAAAAAAGGAAAGCAGCCATTAACAACTTATTCACGTTGCTATTTCTGCTGTTTTCATTTATGTGTTGCTTTCGCTATGACAAATATAAAAATTATTGAAATAAAAAATTATTTAAAGTGTAAGTTTTAGACCAAACAGTATGTTTTTGACTGCACTCTTTCCCTACATGCTGAGAAATTGAAATCAAGAGGTGTAAATGTCTGGATGAAAAAGTACAGCTTTTACACTTTCTATAACTCTGATTATCAAACACCCTCATTTAATAAATATACCCTTTATTTAATGGCAGGCTGGATTTAAAAAAAATAGTTTAGGTTTCATCTGAAATCAGTTTAGTTTGAAATTGGCAATGGAAACGGTCTTGCTTTATTAGAGAAAAAGTGAAGGTTTTTTTTGCTTAAAAGGAATTTTCCAAAAATCGGTTTTTGTTAAAAATCTAAAAGCTAACTGTATTTTTCATGCAACTAAGGAAGGTAACATGCAACTGAAATCCCTTGTAATATGCATTTAATATCTCCTTATATTTAAAAGATTGCTTTAAACTTAAATTTTTGGGTCTTACAAGTTGTCTCCTGGAAAATCCTGACTTGTTCTACAGACATGTTAGGTCATTTGGACCAATTTTTGATGATCACTGGAAGTAGTCAAGAAGTGGGTAGAATAAATTGCTATTTAACATAAGAAAGAATTTATCCCCCACTGGAGATTTGTCTATAAATGTCCTGTTTTACTGCTGGGCTTCCCAAGGTTTTTCTACCATCACTAAAGCCTCTATTTCATGATTCTTATTCAGTAAAGCCCTTGACCATGCTTAGGTTTTAAATACTTGATTAACAGCTGCTAGCAACACTAGAACCTAAATGTATATTTGAGTACTTTCCTGCAAAAGGTTGCACCTTGTTCCTTGCTCTGAAACTTTGCAGAACAAAGACTCAAATCACACTAAGTGGCAGAAATTTTGCTTACATTCTCCTCAATTTTATCTCACTTCAAGTGTACATACATATCTGTTGATAATAAAATATTAGAGTACATCCAATATGAACATTATGTTATATCTCTCAAATTCCCATGACCCTGGCAACATATCCCTGATTAAAGAAGTTTACACCACCTGAGCTGTGGGCAAAGGGTCTTTATTCTCACACAAGTCCATCTGAGCCAAGTGTAGAACTCTAGTGGTGCCTCTGATTTAGATCATCAGTGGCAAAAGTAGCTTAAGCAAACTTATAAGCTTCAGGCTTCCTCTAGATTTAACCTTTCTCTGAGCCTCCTTGTTGTGTATATGAGGTTTTGGCTTTTATATGGCTGTACTGGATCAATACAGCTAAGCTAGAGCACTGCACAGTTTCTAAAACTGATACTTTTCTGGATGATTTTCTGAGGGAAATGACAGTCCATAGGAGACAGAACAAAATTTGTGATCCTGGTATATTGGTGTGATTTTCTAACTGAATGTTCTTTTACTTACATTTCACTACTTCAGAAAAATTATCATAGGGTGAGATTTTTGGTTTCTATCTAAAACATCTCACCTCTAAAAAGAAAAATATATTTAGAATTCACTTTTCTCTTTACCTGCACTGTGAGTACTGGATTAATTTTAAAACATGCTTACCTTTCTCTAACTTTGCCCTAAAGGTATTTCAGTTTACCTATAGTTCTATCTTATGATTAACCTCAGCTTTACTGAAAAATTATTTCCTCTATTAAAAGGGATTTTTTTTTTTCCCCACAAAATTACTCATCTATCACCTTTTGTGGAAGGGGACAGAGATTTAATTCTGGATGGGTAAGGAGTGATCTGTAATTTAACATTAGGTTTAATTTACATAACAGTGAGGTAGGACCTCAGTTTCCCATCTGCTTGACAGACAGAACAGAGTGTTGTCTTTTGCTTCAAAGACCTTATAGTTTAAGGTAAGGGTGTCATCTCCTGTTCTGCTCAACAGATGACCAGAAACTGGGACAGGTCTTTAATTTTGTGTCCTGAGAGAAGAGCATTAGCAGTAAAAGGTTTGGAACAGTTTAAACCATGGATCAAAACCAAGGCAAGGACATTGGATAGTAAATTCAACCCTCTTACTGAATGAATTTTCTTACTTAAGGTTACTCTTAAATGTCTATTTATAGAATATAATGGAACTCCTCACAAATAAGGGGTCTCCATATTAGCACCTCAATTCCTGAGAAACCCTGAGGTGCCCTGCTAGTACTGCATGAACTTTATCTCTGTGTTAACTTTGTGAAAAACTTCCACTGATTTATTTATTCATTAATTCATTCTTTCCTCTGTTTTCTTTTAAAGAGATAATTCTCTGTGTGACAAGTGGTGACAGACTGAGAGGCAGAAGGACTGGAGTCTTCCCTTTTCCCCTGTAAGTGGCATGATGAAATGAGTAGATGAGTTTCCACTGCTGAGCCTTTATGCCTCATGTCAGATCTATGAAGTTAAGTACTCAGGGTCAGAGGGTCTGTTTCCATGTAGGCAGATGTAACTCCATTAATTTCTTATCATCAGCCACACTTGCATTTTGTTTCTGAGAATACCCCTGATAACTCTGATTAGATGAAATGCCAATTGAGACATGGACAGCCATCTTCAGGAAGCTGACTCAATATTACTCATTTTATGAAGGCAATTGAACTCATATAGGAACTTTTGAGACAATCTGCTGCATTTGAAATAGCAAGTAAGAAATCAAAGAAAGGCTGAAAATTTCTGCCAGATACACTGGTGCCAGGCAGAGCTGAGGGTCCATCACTCTGCAGGTGAGGAAATGGGAGCTGATATTCTCAGCAAGGCAGGCAGAGCCTGCACTGACACCTTCCAGGGCTGTCCCCCTCTTCCTGAGCCAGGAGTGCAGAGCAGGCCTGTAAAAGCCACCAGCATCAGACACAGAGCAGCAGTCACCCTGCAAATCCGTGGTGATGAAACACGTCCGAGGTAAAGCCAGAAAGTCAATGCAGAAGCTCAGAATCAGAGTAAATATCAAGGAGACACAAGAAAGGCTGAAAAGTGTCTGAAGTTCACCTCAGGTGGGACCAAAACAAGAGCTTCAGCTATAAAGCAGCTCCCAAAAGAAAGAGAGAGAGCCTCCTCTGAGGCTCTTGCAGCTCTTGCTGCACAGCACCATTCATCGGTGACCTGGCCTTGAGCATGGCCATCTAAATGCCTAGGAGGGAGAAACTGTGCTCCAGACCTTTAACACCCCCATCATCTTGTGCTGCAGGATGCCAAATAAACGGACTGGGACAGGTCTTAAACTCCTGGATGCAAATGAGCATCCTGACTCTGTACTGACTCCACTCTGGGGCAAGACCTGGGTGTGGTTCAGCTCCTTTCCTTCACATCTGGCCTCTTCAAAAATGAGCATCAGCTCACTGGGGAACTACGATGCAGTGCAGATGAGATGACTAGATGTTATCCAATCTTTTTAATTTTTTTTTTAGTCAGCTTTATATTTCAGAGAAAAAAAAAGGAAAAAAGTAGGGAAATAAAGCAGCGTTGAAACATGCAGTCATAATAAATTCAACTTGGATTTGCTACGTTTTGGTCAGAGTGAAAACAACAATAATGCTAAGAATGTCAAAGCAATTCATTTTCACTTTGGCTGAGAAAATTTTCTAAAATATCTTTACATGGATTTCCCAAATTCCTTAATTTCAGATGCTAAATAGAAGCAAAGACACAACATGCCGGCTTGGCAATGTTGTTAAGGTAAAAGTGATCCCCTTCCACTCACTGAGAAGTCACACAGTCTGATGATGGTCAAAGAATGTCCCTTCTTTCTTTCACATTTACAGTATCTTAGCTGTAATGTTTTAAGGTATTCCAAGTTACTGTCAGGCATAGTGGAATGTGTGCTGAGCCAATAGCAACATGCAGGCTCCTGGTGGAGACATTGGCAGAAAGGCATGTGTGGATTATGCCCAGGTAAGAGCTCAGGCACTTGCCTTCTGCTCATCTGCACACTGCCTTCTCTGTTGTGGAGTGTTTCAACAAGTGTGTTTTGCTATAGCAGGGAATGCCATGTGAGTATCCATGTGAACTGTCTGGTGCTACCTGGCATTGTGGCTGCACAGTGGCCCAGTGGTCCATATCCTCTTTTGTGTCTGAGTATGGATGTTGCCAGAGGACAGACAGTGAGATGTTCCAACATCTTGCCCTGCCCATCTTTCCAGACTCGCTCTGGCTGTTCTGGATTCCTGCTCACCTCACAAGGGTGGAGTTTTGCCTTCAACAGGCTTGAACCTCGCACTCCCTTACCAAGGCTGGATGAGAGCACTCCTAGCTAAGGACAGCTTTGGCTGGATAGATTTCAGATGCACTGAAGCAGAAAGCACTGGACAACCCAGTGAAAGCTGTGAGAGGTAAGCAAGCTTGTTGACATCAGGCATGAACTACCCAATTACCTTCTCCCTCTCCTCACTCTTCTTATTTTGCTCTAGTCCCTCTCCTGCTTTTTAATCTGTCAAAATCTGAGTCATTCTACTCTAAATTTAATACCTAGGGGTTTTTTGATTTTAATTTGGTAAGGGGATTTTTTTCCATGTTTTGGCTTGGCAGTAAAATGGAAAATGTAATTATTCTTATATCCTTAATCCTTATGGCTTTGTTGCACTTATAGGATGCTGAATGAGCAAGGTAGTCAGAAGACAAAAATTAATAGTGTCAAGTATTCAATAGGTTTTACATGCACTGTTCTTTTGGAAGCAAAGTTTTCCAGGACAGTGGATGAAATTTAGTTCAATTTACTAAACTTGTTTTTGCTTGGATAATGAAATTTCTAGGTCAGAGGGAAGCAGAAAAAAGTTAATAACACTGGTTCTGAAATAGAAGATTATAGAGCTAAAACATTTTATAGAATACACACTAAAGCCATGAGAAGTCATCAGGATCTCATACTCTTACCTTCCATGGAGTTTGGGCAGAATTGTCCCTTCTTGTATTATTGTGCATTTGAAAGGAAACACAAAAAGGTCTTTGCTGATGTTAGATCTTATTGTTTGTTGTTTTTATTGACCAGACTTCCCTCCTATAAAGACACACTAATTTAGCTGAAAAACATCTATTTTTGTGATTTCAGTGGGCAGGCATTAATGGATTTAACCTCTCAGTGGTGGAGTGAGGCTGCCCCATGTTAATGAGAGCAGATTCACACACCCTTGAATCCCTGTTTTCCAACAGGCAACAAACTCCAGGACAGACAGACAGTAAATCTACCAGACCAAATGCAACATTTTCTACTTATTCCTGCCTTCACTGCCTTTAAAGCAGCCAACAGTGTTGCATTCTCTGAGATATAAACTATTGAACCAAGGTAGAGAGGAAAGCCCCAGGCCTGAGCCCCTCAGGTTCCTCTTGTCCTTCCTTACTCACCCAAAGCACACAGATCCTGCTACATCCGATGATGGCAGCAAAACCACTCCTTTGTCAGTGACATGCAAAGCCAGCCTAAAAGTGTGAGGTGCAGAGGTGGCTAACAGGTAAAGAAAGAGGATTAATTTACTACCAAGAGCTCAGAATCTGATGTGTAGAATTAATACATCTGTTTCAATACACAGACCAAAGGATATTTTGGCTGGATAAAGACTGTGAGATAATCAAAATTTAAATATGTAGCCCAGGTGCCTTAAGCAGCACGAGACTATGAATGAACTAGACTTTGACCTTCAGGATTGCAGAATTTGGTTCTGGACTGTTAATAAATTTTTGTTAAAGGCTCATTCCTTTAACTTTCTGTGCATACTTGTTCAAAACCTGAAGAGTTTTAGGGCCAGTTTAAATGTAAGCACAAGAGCAGTGCCAGTGCTGTCCATGGGACTTTATCTGTCATCCATGCATGAGTGGTCTGCTGGAGCAGAGAGAAAATGTTCAGCTTCTTGTAAGATCAAGTGTTATGACAGTGTGTGGCTCCCAGTGAGTTGTCAGTTTAATCGCTCTGCAAAATGTTTCTCTTCTGGTACCAATTTCAGAACAGATATTGATTTCACATCTCTCAAAAGCTTTTCCTCCTGCAATTATGACTGTACTTTCTTGTTCATCTGAACATAACATGAAATAGATATTGCCAGAACAAGGATAAGTAGATATAGGATATCCTTATTACTTCGTCAATTAATTCCCATGTATTATTATGTGGAAAGTGTACTCTATAATAGATATCTTACAATGCAATGGCTTGCTAGTGTTTAATAAACCATGTTTTTTGGTTAAAAATTGATTTGTACTTGCAGACAGGCTGCACACTGTCTTTTCTATGAGAGATTGTTCCTCAGGAAGTGAACACACTGTGATAATTTTTTTCCTCAGTAATCGCTTCCTTTTGAGATCTCTGGCACTGTAATCCCTTCCTTTATACATTTTATGGATTAAGATTTCTTTTGCAGCATGACAGATTTTAAATAACTTAATGACTACATTATAAATAGCACGTATTATAAATTGCCTATATTATAAATAATGATACGTAGTCCTTGTGAACACTGAGAATATAAATCAGATTGCTCCTGCTGTTTGCAGTATCAGAAAAAATCCACAATTGAATTACAGCCTTATGTTTGACCATGGACCATGAAATTAGTGGGTAATAGCAATGTACTGAAACTCCTACTCTTTAAAAAGGACCAGGACTAGAAATTACCAAAAAAGTGGTTTTGTGAAACTGCTGTTCATGTGCAGCCTGAGTCATTGCTGCACCACACAGAAGAGAAACAGGTGAAAAGTCAAATTTACGTTTAGTGGCAGCTGGTTATTAGCTAGTGTGAAGATTCTACATATGGTCTTTAAACCGCAAATAACAACACAAAGAGTGAGAAGTGGCAAAGAGTGGAAAGTGGGAGTGTCCCATTACACTTCCACTTTTCTATGGTGACTTTTATGAGTATGTTATTGACAGTTACTGCTCTGCCGTTTTGACAGGAAGTGTCTGCAGAGAGGTGTGAGGTTCATTTAGAAGGTGTAAGCCTCAGACAACACCCGAGCTCCAGGACAGTGTTCCAGACGTACATAAGGACAACCCCCCGTGGGAATATCCTCCTCGTTGTATCTTGCACCACCCTGATCCCTTGCAGGGTCAGCCACAGCACCACTCCACTGCACAAGAGCCCAACAGCCAGCATGGAGCCACAAGGTAGCCAGGGAAAAATGCCCAAAGAAATGGGCAGCTGGAGCCAACCCCCTGCTGGGGAAGGCTGTCCAGCAGAAAGGTGTGAGACACATGAAGCCTATGGGCCAGCATGACTCATGAAACACGGTGTGCATTTTGTGTTTCACTGCTGTGTATTAAAACAGAAGATCACGAGATCCTGGTCTGAGAGGAGTGGGACTTGTGTTCCCTTCTGCAAAGCCTGCTGGTTGCATGGCTTCACCAAAGCTGAGGTACACAGAAAATGTCATACAAAAGGACTAAGGAAAGAGGACTAAATTTAATGAAACCATAAAATTCAGTGTGCATAAATCGAAGCCAAATTCTAAAATGCGTGTGGAGAGGACAGAATTGAAATACAAATGCTAAAAATACTACTATGGTATTTGATGCTTCTGTTGCCCTTTTTGTCAATGGCTCTGAAAGCACTTTCTGAATGGTGATTCTTGATATCTTGAAGGGGAAATTTTCCTCCTGTATTAAGCCTGAGTAAACTGAGGCTCTGAGGAGTGATTCTGCCAAGTTCAAACATGCAGGGGCAGAGAAAGAAAAACAACTCTACAAGCTGAAACTCTCCACTGGGAGGGGGCACAGGCAGGGCAGCTGACCAGTAATGAGGAAAGGGATATTTCATACTGTGTGATGTTCTACTCAGCAACAGAAGCTCAGGGAAAGGAGAAGGAAGGGGAACGTCCATGGTTGTGGCATTAGTCCTCCTGAGGATCCATTAGAGGTGATGAAGCCCTGCTTTTGTGCAAGTGACTGGGCATCTGCCTGCTGATAGGAAATAATGAATAAATTCTTTCTTTGCTTTGCTTTTGGGGGAAGCTATTCTTTCCCTATGAGACTTCTATCTCAATGCAAGAGCCTCCTCATCTTTCTGTGATTGTCTCCTCATCCTGCCAGAGAGGAGAGTGAGTGACTGTGTGGGTGTTTGTAGGCCAGTGACAATCCACCACAAGTTCTCAGGTCTGGTCTGTGCATTCAGTGCTACTCCCAGAGCTAGACTCAACCAACCCCCAGTTAGCACCCAAGATTTCAGACTTAGCAAAAACCACATTTTTAAAGAAGTCTAGATTAAGAGAAGCCAGTATTTTGCTAAATAAACAAAGAAGCACTGTTTAAAAACTTAGCTGAGGTTTATTGATCTCAACTATCTAAGTGGAATAGTCAACCCATCAAACTCATTACACTCTAATCAGCAATATCATGACCTTCTGGTAGATGGTTTCCATAGAGGAACTTTAGCATAGCCAAATATTCTCTGAACTAATCAGGGAGTATCATGCAGGTATGATTTGTGCACTTGGAGCAAAGTGGCATTTCTTTATTTTATTATTTCTTTAAAGTACAGATAAATAATAATAAAAATATATCTATAATGAAACAGTGTTACAGATCTAGTTTTTACCTGAAAACACACAATAACATTGAAGTAAAAAAAAAAAAAGTAGGCTGTCAGCCCTACTACTTTGTCAAGAAAAAGGCAGAATAAGTGTTTGACATTAACTGCTTTCTTAAAATTCATATCATTCTTCCAAGACATGTGCATAATTCAGTTTTAGATTAGAATGTTAAAGGGACATCTTTAGTCTAAAAAAGCAAAAATGGTCCTCTTTGCAAGTGTTCCAATTTTATCACTAGGATATGCTGTAACTGAAGAAGATATTAAATATTATATTCATCTTATTTTCTTCATGTTATTAACAGTATGTTTGGTTTAATTATTTTTCCTATGTGAATATATCTTTCAAAATCCAATGTAGGCTTAATAGGTGGAACAAAGAAAATCAGTCAATTCCTTTCTCCCTATCAAATTTTATTGCAACAATAAAATCCATAAATATGGCAGGAGGACTGTCAGATAAAGGCAAAATTGCATTTTAACTATTTTTGATTCACTGTGTTTCAGTCTGACAGTGCTTGAACTTGGTTATTATTCTTGGACAGAAGTAGTTCTCATTTTAAGACAAATTATATGAAAACAACTATTTAAAGAATTGCAGCACCTTTTAAACAAATGAGGTATCTATGAAGCATTACATCACATATTACATAAAGGTTCAATGTATAAAATGGTTAATAAATTACAAAGGTAACAAAAGATAATTGTAATGGTAACCTATGCCATTCAGGAATAGAACATCAGAATCATCAAGTGATATTTGAAGGTCATTTAAGAGTTTTTCTCTGTATCAATAGCTGTATACTTTTTATACACGTACATATAATTAAAGGAAATTTTACAGGGGAAAAATGTAAAGCCAGATAAATAAGTATTACCTTACTCTGTATGACCTTTGACTTAGTGAAACGGTTGCTTTTTCCACAGATTTTCAGAAGCACTTTTGATACTCACTTCACCTGCCCTTCCATTTTTTCTGGTACACATATTGTCACACTGACCTGAAAATGGCTCGAACAAAGGTTTCTGCTGCGTTTTTTATCCCATGGTTTTCGTCCTCATCAAAGCAGAATACTCCTACCAATTCCTCGGGGACGGAGAATACTTTCCAAATCCCAGTAACCACTGTGACTGCACCCAGAAATGGCAGTGAGGTGGCAGGTCCTCCACACTGTGCATGCGGAAGAGGTTTTGCTAGAGGAAGACAATGAAGACAGACATAGGAGCAGCTCTAAACTAACAAGAAAGAAATCCAGAAAGGAGAGCTGTGGACTAATCCCTTCTTGACAGTTAGGTCAAGTACCTCGTTGTGCACCCCTGGAGAGGTCTTCCCTTTGGTTGGGATTCATAGCCATGAAGCCTTGCTCGACAAATGGATCAGTCTGATTTCCCTGGGAGGAGGACTTCAAGTGTGGCTTTTTTAAAAAAACTCTGAATTTTGAACATTAGAACCTAAGTCTGTTTGCAGTCGTAGGGGAGGGGAGACCAACTTGCTTGGAATGAGAAAATACCTTCACCAGAATTTTAACTGGCCATAATAAAGCACTATATCATTCTGCAATTTTATCTTTGGAAGTGGGAGAAACCTTACCAGAACTATGGAAGAATTTCTCATTTCTGATGCAAGAATAGCAAAGGATGACAATTCTGTACTCACGTAATAATGACAAAGGGGAATGTGGAAGAACCCATGTAGTATGTGGTGAACTTTCTCAGGTGGCTGCATCACACGACTGTGTAATTTAGATGTCTTTGGAGACATATAGTGAGGCAAATATGATTCCTCATCCACTTTTTCAAGTTTACTTTTAGTGAAGCTCCAGTGACTTTGACTGAGAAAAATGAGACAATCATTGAGTTCAGGGCCCCTGCTTTGAAGACTTAACAATCTAATTTAGGACCGGGGCAAAAAACCAAAACAAAACCCAATTAGAGAGAAAAGGAAGACAAACTCCCTCAGGTTATGCTCATGCCTTTACTGGATAGACTACGTGTCTTTAAATAGAACTCTAAATCACTAGTTTATTAAAATCATGAAAAATAAGAAGAAGGAGATTTCCTTTTATTGTGTGTCATTAAAGCACAAATATCTAAGTTTTACATCAATACTATAGCTGCTTTTCTGTTCATGTGTGATAAAATTACTAAGCTGATATTTTTGGAGATATCTGCAAAACCATCTGTGATTGATGCTCCTTTTCTATCAGACTAAAGAGCTTATTATTATATTTGTCTTCTGGAGCTGACTGTGTACCATTTTCCCTCAGAGGCAGCTCGCTCCTCCTGCCCTCATGGAAAAGTACATGTGAGATCTCATGTACCCCGTGTCTCAGCAGCTGCCACTGATGATTATGTCTCTAATGGCACTGTGGCTTGCTACTATTTGTACTGCTCTACTGAGCTGCACTTGGAAATGGATATTAAGGTAAGACCTCTTCATTATTATGTGTTTTCCCTTTAATCTCACATTACATACTGGCTAAAGTAAAACCTCATGCATTGCACAGGCAGTATAGAACTTGCAAGGAGAAAATTAATTCAGTTTCTGCCTTTTAGAGCTTGTTCATTTGTTTGTAATCACAGACAGTTTTTTTTTCCTTTTAAGATTCAATTCTCCCACTTTAGCTCAAAGCCTTTACAATTTAATTTCTGGATGTGATATTAAAGTTTAATCTTTGAGGATGTTGAAATACATTTCCTGCAGACTGTTATGGGCATAATGCAGAAAACATATCCTGAAACAACAGATAGCTGCTGGAGTTTTGTGATTTCAGTTGTGTTTGTCTTTAATGTCAAGAGTAAGCTTGCTTTGCTTTGTTCTTTTTTTTCTTCCTTTCTTCAATGGCGACATTCCAGCACTTCAAAGTCAATAGATTCCTTGCTGTAAACCCTACCATGTACCGGGTTCATCTTCTGGAAGACAAGCAAGAGAGGGTCAAAGGTAACAATTGTTGTAGTAAAAGATATTTCCCGTCATCCTTTGTATCACACACATGAATGCTCTTTTCCCAGCTGAAGCTGTTGATATACTTTATCCAGAGCTTTGCTCGCTCTACAGTATTTCTTATAGTAATGAAAAAGGAATCTGCTGAACCAAAGAAAAAAATAAATCCTATCCAAAGGTTGGCATTTCATTAGCAGATTTTTCAGCCAGCTGAATTCTAGTGCTCTGGTGTATACACACTGAAAGTAATTTCTCTTTGCATCTGGTATTTTTCCCCACAAAATACCTTTCATAGGATTCTTTCTTTCTTTCTCTCTATCTCTCTCTCTCTCTCTCTCTCCAAATCAGGACTTTAAACTGCTGAAAGAGCTTAGGCAAGGGTGAAGAGCAGAGAAGAAAGTAGGGTTAACATTAATTTGAATGTTTTTTGCTTAAACCTAGATTTTAGTATTTAAATATACTTAGAGCCAAAATATTCCAATGTTCAATTATTTATCTCTGAGATTAGGGCAGCTCTGAACTTGTTCTATGCACTTTTTATAGTATGATGCTGTCAGCTCCCAGAGATAGGAATTTATTTATCCCAGGACACACAGAGCCTTCAGACTGATCACTGTCTTTCCATTAATATTGGATAAGATCTAGATTTTTCCTAGCTCAAGTGGGACA
>WAAE01010681.1:18758-114894 GCA_013400495.1 Nicator chloris
GACTTTTTTTTTTTTTTTTTTTTTTTTGGTGAGCTCTGAAAAATGCAGATGGAAAGAGTGAAATAACTGGAAGGAGCAGTTCTACTTATGTTTGATCTGAATTGCTCTCTTAAGGTGTCTCAGGTGTCTCACTTTCACCACAGGCTGCTGATAAGGCATCATCATAAAAAGCATCTCATTTAAGTCCAGTGCCCAAGACATTTTAACATGTACATTGAGAACTATAATATCAGTCCAACAGAGAGTTTTGAACTGTTTCACACAATGGGTCTTTTAGATTTAGTCAGAAGATGAATCAAGTCCTAGATAGTCTCACAAAGATAAGATGTTTCACACTTGGTAGTAGCTATGGAAGGCAAGGAAGATGACTAAACCTGGATGATCACTTGTAGAAGACATACCAGGCATGTATGGCAATGACAATGAGTGCTTAACATTCCCGACCCCTAAAGGTTGTGAATTACATGTGCAGGGGTCCAGGGAAAAGATGACAGATTTATGAATGGAAATGAACTGTTAGGGAGGTAAAGGTTTGAGAGAAGCTCCAGGTACATTTCTACATGAGGAGTCACTTGTGACCTGGCCATTGTCCTAAACACATAGATACACTCAGGTGGAACAGACTAGGAACCAGACCATCTCCAAAGGATTTGCTTGTTATGTCCCTCTCCTGTGGCTGTACAAACACATAAAGTGAGAGGACAAGATCCAGGTAATCCTGTGGTGGTAGAAACAAAAAACACATTAACCGGAGGTGCTTAAATTCTGAAGATCCAAAGATATCTACCTAGCCACATGAGGCACCTGAAACTTTCCTTGAGACAAAGGTGGTATTTATAAGACCAAACTTTGATCTATACTTTTGTCATTAATAGGATGAATGAACACTGTCAGAAAATGTTTCTTTTCATACTTACTTACATGTATAAGATAGGTGCGATGAATCACCTGTCACAGAAAGGCTTATGTAATTAATTAAAGACAGTGTAGGATGACCAGCAATCAATATCAGTACTTCAATATATTCCAATACAATATATTGATTTGCGTTGCAGACATCCAAAATGTAAGGCAAGACAAATCCTGCCTAAGGTGTCTAGAAGCCAGTCGAGCACATGTCTAACACAATCACTACCTTTCCAGAGTGATTGACCCATGCATGCATTTCCCACAGACACCAACACTGGATTTTGCACCTGGGATGAAATAAGACCAGAAAGAAGTGGGAAGTGAGAGAGGAGTGGCTGGAGAGCAGCCCTGCAGACAGGAATCTGGGGTTGCAGGTTTGCAGCAGTCTCAGCAGGAGTCAGACAAGTACCCTGGCATCCAGGAGGGAAAACCACATCCTGAGGTGTGTCAAACATGTAGATGTGGTGCATAGGGACGTGGTTTAGTGGTGGACTTGTCAGTGCTGAGTTCACAGTTAGATGTGATGATTTTAAAGGTCTTTTCCTACCTTAAATGATTCCATGAGTCTAAACACGGCATAAACAGCCAGTCGAATGTCACTGTATTTAGTGTTGGTGCAGTCTCCCCTCGAGTACTGAATGCAGTTCTGGGTTGCACAATTTAAGATGGATGTGAAGGTCCTTGAATGTGTCCAGAGGAGAGAAACAAAGCTGGTGAAAAGGCTGGAAGGAATGTCCTGTAGGGAGCAGCTAAGAACTCTGGCTTTGTCTAGTCTGGAAAAAAGGATGTTGAGGGGCAAACCCACTGCTCTCTGCAGCTTCCTGAGGAGGGGCTGTGGAGAGGGGGGGCTGAGCTCTTGTCCCTGGTATCTAGTAATAGGATACATGGGAGTGGTTCAAAGCTGTGCCAGAGGAGGTTTAGGCATGATATTTGGAAGCTTTATTTCACCAAGAGGGTAGTGAGACACTGGAACAGAATTCCTAGAGTGGTGGTTGGTGCCCCACGACTGGCAGTGGTTAAGAAGCATTTGGACAATGCCGTTAATGTTTTAACTTGTGGCCAGCCCTGAAGTGGTCAGGCAGTTGGACTGGACAATCACTGCATGTCCCTTACAACTGAAATATTCTATTCTATTCTATTCTATTCTATTCTATTCTATTCTATTCTATTCTATTCTATTCTATTCTATTCTATTCTATTCTATTCTATTCTATTCTATTCTATTCTATTCTATTCTATTCTATTCTGTTCTATTCTGTTCTGTTCTGTTCTGTTCTGTTCTGTTCTGTTCTGTTCTATTCTGTTCTGTTCTGTTCTGTTCTGTTCTGTTCTGTTCTTTCCATTAATTTGGCGACCTTTCATGAAAGTCTTCCAAAGAGTTTCATAATTTGCTGTCAGTCCATAATTTTCATGGAGACAGCCCCTCCATGATGCTGACCTTTGGCCACCTCCTTGCACATTTAGTACCCAGCAACATCAAACCTGTTAAAGGTCTCCTGTACTTCATATAGGTATAACACATGCAATGAAAAATGTGACTGCTGCTCAGCTGAACAAGAGACTGCATATACTTGAATGAAGAATTATTCAAAAGACATTTAAAATTTAACTGAAACTCTGTATCAGTGGTCTTTATTTCAATGCATTTAAATCATCAAAGAAACATAACACCAAGGCAAAAATCAGGAATGATACCTGTCATTTTTGCACCGTTCAAGCATTCAAGCTCATTAAAATCAACCTACCAGAGTTTTGGTTGAACTGATGAGGTTTGAAATACTCTTGGGTTTCTAAAGTGAAGTATCATCAGACAATCGCAATTATGACATATAAGTATTCCTCCATATCTGGAAACTCTAAAGGAAACAACTTTACTGATGATAATCTGAAAGAGACTGAATCCTTCTGCCTCTGCTTCAGATTTTAAAGCTGGATAATAATTACTAAAATTAAATCCAAGATAAAGAAACTTTCAAACAGAAGACTACTAGCACTTTTCAAGTTTATCTTGAAAAGCATTGCAGTAGTGGCTTCTGCTTCTGTTTTTTAAACAGTGGTGTACAATTTTTAGGGTCCCAGAAGCTCCAAGTGGTCTGAAATGGACAATGACAACTGCTCAGAAGGATCCATTTCTGAAATGTACTGTATACAGTTCTAGCATCCTCAACATAAGAACGACCCAGAACCATTGAAGCAAGTCCAAAGGACGGTCACAAAGTTGATAAGAGGCCTGGGAGCACCTCCTGTATGAAGACTGACTAAGGAATTTGGGGCTGTTCTACCTGGAGAAGAGGAGGTTGTATGGAGACCTCATAGCAACCTTCCAGTATCTGAAGGAGGCCTACAGGAAACCTGGTAAGGGACTCTTCATAAAAAAAAATGCTAGTGACAGAGCAAGGAGTAATGGGTACAAAGTGAAAAAGGGGAAATATAAGTTAGATATTAGGACAAAATTCTTTATTGTGAACATGCTGAGACAGTGGAACAGGTTGCTCAGGAAGGCTGTGGATGCCCCAGTCCTGGCAGTGTCCAAGGCCAGTCTGGGTAAGGCCTTGAGAGACCTGGTTGAGTGGGAGGTGTCCCTGCCCAATGCAGGGGGGGAGGGCATTCAGACTGGATGATCTTTAAAGTCTTTTCCAACCTCTAACATCCTATGGTTCTCTGAAATCCTTCTAAAGTGGCATATGTATCATCTAGGTTTTGTTTACACCTGTAAATTTCACAAAAATCTAATTACTTTCCTGGCAGAACATTGAACGGTCTCATGTCTTAAAGAGGACCAAGAAACCCAGCAATGGCTGACGACCCAGAAATATATGAAAGCAGATATCAACCTCTCCATACCTGGGCTGCCTTGTTCTGCACAGTCAGTGAGACTTGTACCCTGCAAGAGCTACCTGCAGATTCAAGCTGTCCTTGCTTCAGCAGGGGAGGGTATGGCCAAGACCCCACTATTATTCAACACCACCTTACATCATTGCCAGGGGTGAGGACAAGGAAGGTCTTGCTGCTGGAAAGAATGCCATTGCTTCTTGTCAAATAAAGGGAAGTTGTCCACTATTGCTTCATTGTCCCAAGCTTGGTGACCACTTGGCATATAAATCACCCTCTCTTTTGTACAATTCTGTTATTGATATTGTTGCTATTACTGTTCATTTCCTTATCTCATTGCTGTTTCCAGTAAATTGTTCTTATCTCAACCCATGATCTTTGCCTTTTCTGCTTTCAGTTGGAGAGGGGAAAGGGAGTGAGCAGCAGCTCAGGTTCACTAAACGGGGGAGAACCATTCCTAAACCACAGCACAAGGCAAAAAGCAGCTTCAGGCTCACCCACAGTTCAGTTCATGTGCCACTTGGGACAGCTCAACTGCAGCCAAATGCAGCTGGCACCTTGTCAGGGATGCACGTGATCACGGGCAGAGCTGAATTCACCATGGTCCAGTAGTCTGGAAGAAATCCACACTTTGCTTTTTTGGACTGCATTTGTCCATCCTGTAACAGATGCTTCCTTGGAGAGGTTTGAAGCTGAAACCAAGCACTGTGTATCCACAGTGCCTTTTCCAGTAGCCTGAATGCAATCCCACTTGAATTCTTCCTACAAACCCCTGCTGCTCTCCAGACAGCCCTTCCAGGAGGCAACAGGAGTCTTTTTTGTCTGCCTGACATTGTCATTGCAGATGGACAGAAGGGCTTGATGGAGGTTACAGGGAATTGGATGTGGTAAATTGGTTCAGGATTAAACTTTAAACAGGGCTTGCATGAAATGGTCTCCAGTTGGACAATGCCACAACCTGAGCTAAAAACGCTCTGAGAGGTGAGCTGTGTGAGTACACATTTAAGGTGGCTTTGAGCCCACTCTCAATGAACCAGCAAGCTGAAAACATGGGGCTTGGTGTGCTTAATCCCATGCCAAGCCGGTTTGTTATGCTGCAAGAGCAGTGTAGTCTCCTTCCAGGTTACTTGAAAACCTGCACATTGACTTTTGTGAAGATCTGAAGACTGTTTCTAATCTGAGAGCCTTTATGTATCACATGGTGATTCCTGTCTCCACTGAAGTTCACTAAAATCTTCTCAGACTTATCAGTGCTAAGGTTACCCCTTTGCCAGCTGTAAGACAGAATCACACAGAATCACAGGATGAGCTAGGTTGGAAAAGACCTTTGAGAGCATCAAGTCCAACATATGACCTACCACCTGCTCATCAACTAACCATGGCACTGAGTGCCATGTCCAGTCTTTTTTAGTGTGTTGTTCAGAACGATTTCTGAATATTATAGTGCCCAAACTTCTGGAATGTAATTATGATGTGCTCTGTAGCTGCAACATTCAGTGCTTGGCAGTTCCTTCAGCAAGATCAAACTTTGTAGGAAGGCTGAGTCCTTCTTTCCAAATTGTCCCAAGTTGTGACTGCTCTGTCACATACAGGGAGACCTGAAGTCCCTTTGTCCGTGACAGTCCCAGAATCAGAAGCACTGGCAGTGGGATAAAACACCTTTATTTTTTGATTGTGAGGCATATAGGGCCAGGGTGTGGTATTTGGGCTTATCTGTCATCCTCGGCATCAAAGACGGTCTCAGGCACAATGCTGGGCTAAGAATGTACTGTGTGGACTTACTGCAATCACCTCCAGGAGCTCAGGGAGTTGTGTGCTGTCCCTCATCAGGCAACAGAAGCATGTTTCAGTACAGTGTAATTCCTAATAAATGTACTGTCTTCTCCTACGTGACCAAAGCCTCCAGTACATTATTCTGAGATCTAGTTACGTCTTCTTTAGATATCAGAACTTAAAATCTGTCCTGCAGAGGAAGGTTGCAACCTTTTTGCTTGGTTTATTTTCTCAACATTTAAGTCTTCTCTGTTGTTATCCCTGTACTACTGTCCACCTTCAGTGCAGAATTTTAATCAAGATGGAGTTCAGAAGACAGCAGGGGAGCAAAAGACAGCCTTGCAAGCAAAATAAAGTTTTCAGCTGGAGGCAGACATGTTGAGAGTGTCCCTGGTTTCAAACATCATTCACAAGGTGTAGATGGACACCCCCAGTCTCCTTCCTGGTGAGATACTGCAGCTCATCACACTAAAATGATCACTTGGGTCAGCAAAGAGATGTTGGACAGAGATGAAATGTGCCAATGGCCACAGACCCAGCGTTTGGGAGAATGTTTGACTCTAAAATCTGTGCTGAAAGTTAACACTTTGATTTAACCAGCTTTAGGTGTTCTGTTAAATCTGAGATAGCAGCCCATAAACAGCCGAACAGATCTTTGTGCCTCCTGTTTCTCTTGTAAACATCGCTTCTGTTTGTTGGTTTGTCACAGTGGTCACTTCCTAGTCCATCTTCTCATTAACCACTCCAGCAAAACACCACAGCACCTAAGAGTTCCCTGCCGGACTGCAAATTATTGCCACTCCTTTATTTCAGCAATTACAGGCTCTTTTTAAAAAAGCATGAAACCTGGTCACAGCTGGTGGGGGAGTCCTACACTCTTTGCAAAGAGACCTCGTGCCTTTCCACCTCGAAAAACCTCCAGCTCCTGAGAGACAGCTCAGATCTCAGCATTTACGTGCCTTCAATTCTCTCTGTGTGTCAAAAGCACTTCCTAGGCTCTGAATGACAGAGCATGCTTTGTGTCAAATTCACACACAGCCTACACTGAGAAAAACACTTGTCCTAGGCTTATGATGAATCAGAGGGTCTGCCTGGGGAAGCAACCTGTCAGTACATCTTGTGTGTCGGACACAGCAACGTGCATGCCCACACGCGGTCGGGGTGCCCTGGGAACAGCTAGGATGGGATCCAGTGGTCCCCAGGCCTCCCATCTGCCTTTGCACTGGTGCCACCTGACTGGCAGGTGACCGTGAATTGTTTCATAGTAAGGCCTTAAAACATCTGTTCCCATGGGAGATGTGGCTAACAGGCCTCACGCAGCTACAGTTCATATAACTTAAAAAGCATAGGGTTGCTGCAGAGAGGCAAATCTTGGGGAAGTGCAGAAGGATTCAGGCCAGCAGTATGGCCTAAATAGCACCAGCTGACAAACTATAATGTAGATGTAACCAAGGCAAGGAGTAATGGGAGAAGAACTTGGTGCAGGGGCATCAGCTGGAAGTAAGCGAACACGAACTCCTGCAGCTGCTGCCCCAGGGACCAGCTGTAAAGTTCAGGATTGCACTTTTCCCTTCCTTGCCCCATCCACCATGGAGCCAGCAGCAGAGTCCATATGGGAAAGGACTGACATACGCAGATGGATGAATGCCAGAGAGTAGTGATGGTGGATGTCAGGGACAAGGGTTGCCAATTGCAATCATTGCAGCTCTGGTCTCGGCTGTTCTCCTCACATAATCAATATGTCTTGCATATAACTAGTATTTCACTTCTGAAATCTTTATACTCTACTGACAATCACAACATTTTTCTTATATCCGTATTTAGTTTCATATTTTCTGCTATTTCTGCACCTGTTTCTTCGAACAGGTTCCTGCTAGCAGCTATTGCTGCTGCATTATCTGGATAGTAAACAGATGGATTTAACTCTAGATTCCCTTGCTTCAGCAACTGAAATGCCGAAGGCTGGGCTTTACTGGTGGAACTGAAGTGGTCTCCAAAGAATTTGCTTTCAAAGAGTTTTGTGTTTGTCTGTTCAGTTTGGAAATAGGCTGTTCCCAGCAGAGGAGAGAGCACTGCTCTCCACTTCAGAAAGCTCCTGGAGAAGGCTTAAAAAAAAGCCTTCAGTGTTTAAAACTGAATTTTTAGAAAGGTAATTTTCAAAACAATCACCAAGAGAGGAAAGATCTTTTTCTTTCTTGTAAAATTTTGTAAATTAAAACAAATCACGGATAGATTGCCCAGGTGGAGTCCAATAACCAGACTGTTCTGGAAACAATTTCCAATCCTTAATTACTGCTTACAAAAGGTTTATGTTGTTTCAGCATTTGTCTCTACAAAAAATAAAACTTGATAGACAGAAAATATGCAAATTAGATTAAAGATAATCCCAGTGACATTATAAATATTCTAAACCCCTAGGGAATATCTAGTTTAAATGACACATTCACACAAATGAGGTACACAAATTTAACAGGATCAGTCAACAATATTTGTGACAATAAATTGAGCACATAGCTGTCTCAGCAGCGAGGACCTCTGGCAACATCCACGTCATGCACAAAGAATGTAAATTCAGACCTGTCAGTGCAGCATTTGGCACAGAAGAGAGAGAAATGTGAAAGGTGCCTCGGGTAGGTAGCAGTAAGTGGATCTGAGGGGCTCAAACTGTTAATGCATTTCAAGATTCCTTGTTATTTTTCTGTGTTTTCAAATTGCCTGGAATTTCACTAACTATCAGTCCAAAGCCCTCCAAGGTGGCTGCTCACATCAGCCTGAGTTTTGCAGAAAATTTTGTTTAAGGCCCCTAAATAAAATCATGGCAGCTGTTTTGGCAACCCCATTCTTTGGAGCCATGACTAGCTGCATGGCATGAGACATGGGGTATGAGATTCCACAAAACCAAGTGCCACATCCTGAGCTTGGATCACAACAACCCCAGGCAGAGCTACAGGCTGGGGCCAGTGGCTGGGAAGCTGCCCAGCAGAAAAGGACCTGGGGGTGCTGGTCAGTGACAGCTGAACATGAGCCAGCTGTGCCCAGGTGGCCAAGAAGGCCGATGGCATCCTGGTTTGTATCAGCAACAGTGTGGCCGGCAGGACCAGGGCGGGGATTGTCCCTCTGTGCTCCTCACTGGTGAGGCCACACCTTGAACCCTGTCTTCAGTTCCGGGCCCCTCACTGTGAGAAGGACACTGAGGTGCTGGAGCGAGTCCAGAGAAGGGCAACAGAGCTGGTGAAGGGTTTGGAGTGCAAGACTGATGAGGAGCAGCTGAGGGAGCTGAGCCTGGAGAAGAGGAGGCTCAGAGGCCAACTTATCACCCTACAACTGCCTGAAAGGAGGGTGTAGCCAGGTGGGGGTCACCCTCTTCTGCCAGGCAAGAAGTGACAGAATGAGAGAACATAGTGTTAAGCTGTATCAGGAGAGGTTTAGGTTGAACATTCTTCGTGCAAATGGTGATCAGGCGTTGGAATGAACTGCCCAGGGAGGTGGTGGAGTCACCATCCCTGGAGGTGTCTAAGAAAAGGCTGGATGTGGCACTCAGTGCCATGGTTCACTTGACATGGTGGTGTTCAGTCACGGGCTGGACTCGATGATCTCAGAGGTCATTTCCAAACTAGCTGATTCTGTGTTTCTGTGACTTGAAATACATTCCCAGAAGTGCAGTGTTCCTTGTCACTCTGACAAAAAGATGCATAAAGTTTATAATCCTTGTAGTGGCTATAATGGGAAGAGTGGAGAAGGAAAATGCCTGTTTCACATGCAGAGGGGCCAAGCATCAGGTTTGTAGATGCAAGGGAAGCACAGCTGTGGAGGAGCCACCTGGGCACCCCTTAGAACTTCACACTTGCCATCCTGAGGATTAGAAGGCTATTGGTCTGTGAGTGAAAATACCTGTCAAGTATGGATACTGCATTTGGTAATTGCATGAGAAAACTCAGGCCATCTGCTCAAGTTAATGGATAAAAAACTGTGTAACTGAAAACAGGATTATTTGGTGAGGTGACTATTTAGAGGGAAAGAAAAATCCTGAAAAATCCAGGGACCATAATTGATCAGAACTGAGAAAAACTGTGGCATCATGTGTGAACCCATGAGCAGCTCAGTGCCTCTGAGCTCCAAAGGGTAAACCCAGGTACCAGAGGGACACCACACCTTTCTTCAGGACCTTTCTATATTAGTCCAATATTTCAGATTGGTATAGAAGACATCAATTTACTACTGCCAGCTGTCACTTCACAAGCAGAGGGGGACACTTCCCCCCATGAAGGGTTGTATCAGTGCACTTTAAGTCAAAGGTGTGGAGTGCTGGCTGCTGGATCCAAATTTTGGGAATTCATATGTGCAGGAAACCAGATTCTGGAGAAGGACCAGGACCAGGGAGTGGGAAGAGAAGCTATATGTTTTTACAGGAGTCCTTAAGATGTGTAAGACCATAACAAGTTAAATCTTTTTCCTCCCATTTTTCCTTTAAAACATAGAATTTCAGAAACAAAATCACCATTGCAGTTGACTAGAGGCCTTGCTCTTCCTAACTATTCCATTATCTTCCCAGTCATAAGCAAACATAACAACTTTGGCTCAAAAACCTGTCAGCTACAGGCTTCAGAGTATTTGATCAATATCACAACATGCCTGCTCTGTTTGCATGAAACAACATCTGTTATTCCTCACTGCTGGAGACTGAATCCTTGCTTAGATCCTAGACCGAGCTTGTTGCCCTCCTAGCACTGTTAAAGTTTATTTTTAGGTGTTTTAATTGAAATCTGTCATTAATTCATTTTTTATGATTAAAGGGGATAATTAAAATGGATGATAGAAGCACATGTAGAAAAATAAACTGCAATAACTACACAGGAACAGACGAAAAACTCATTGGCCAAGGCAGTACAGCAGTTTTATTTTTTTACCTGCAACACTAGTTAAAAAGCAAGGGAACTATCATATATTTAGCATTAAAATTGGAACTATAGCTCTTGAAAGCACTGATTATGCCATGCTTCTATAGTGCCAAACCCTTGGTAAGTTGGAAAGCTAGAAGCAATTTTCCCTGTAGCAAGTATTTTCTTTGTGGTGTTATCTTTCAGGAAACAGAGTTCCTTACTTAATTTTACTGTGTTAATCAATATGGATTAATTTCGAAAAAACCAGACAGAGATAATTAATTAGAAAAACAAAACCTCACCTCATTTTAGAGATAGTAATGAACTTGATGCAAATCACTGTCTTATCATACTCAGCTTTTTCCAATAAGTGAGTTCTGAAGCTGATTACTTAAGGACTAAGACTGGACTCAAGCTCTCCACTTTAATTTTCTTCTTATGAACCTACATGTTCTCATACTCCTGGCTATATGCCCAACTGAAATAGAAAGGAGGAGAGTTCCCAATGTATTCATTAAATTTTTATTCCAGGAGAAAACCACCCTGAGTTTAGGTTTCCCTCCTCTGAATGAAGCAGGTCTAGAAGTCATAGGTCTCATTTCTCAAACATGCTTACTAATCACTAGGCTCTAATGTAGGGGAAATCTGGATAAGGTTGGAACGAGACGGGTGCTACACAACTAGCGCTGCACCAGGAGCAAGCTCACAAGTGTTGAAAGAGAGTGAGAAGGCAAAAGCCCAGGCCCCCTTCTTCCAAATCTGTTACTGTTTGTGCATGAAATGACCACAGTGTAGTCCCACTCTGATTCACAAAAAAAAAACCAAACAAACCCAAACCTGAGGTCAGGAGGGAGTTTTAAACTGTAAATCATAGGGTGTAATTCATCTGGCAAAACACAGATGTCTACACCTGAGTTTCTCTATTTAGCTAGTTGTTTTTTTTTTAATTATGAGAGAAACAGACACTAAAGTATGACCTTTCTTAAAAGTAGATGTCTAAAGGAAATCAAATTACTTCTGCCTGAAATTTCCAGGTTTTCTCTGCTTGTTGTAAAAATCATCAGCTTGACAAACTCAGATACAGGCTATGATAGGGTGAATCTAACCTGGTGTCACAGAGGCATTCGTTCTTCTTCCCTGAGATAGGTATCACAGGAAATGAAGAAGAAAGAGCTACTGGTAGATACTTTCCCTAGCATTTCCTACTGACTGCTTGAGATACCTTAATCCTTATGTATCCACGAAAAAAAATCCTCATCTGTTTGGTATGGATCGTGAGAATAATCGACCTCATGAAAATCGTCACAGTGATCTCCGTTTTAGTGCATTCAGAGAAGGCTGTGTAAATCCTAGCACTCCCTGGGGTCTGACATCAGCTCCATGTGCAGTATAATTGCTTCCAGATAACCCATCTCATCACCTGGGAGTGTAATGTAGTTTAAATGATGTACGTCTTTTACTCTCACAATGAGTTAGCCATATTGATCTTCCCAAAGGGGACACTTCAGTGGGTATGCATCATGAGTTGTGATGTCACTGATAACTTTTCTAATTGTACAGCCTGAAATAGGTTGATAAAATACTAGATTTATAGATGTTATTGCTTTGTGGCCAGCTCTTACACCTATAATTTCCATCTGCTGTGCAGAAAGGAAATTTGTTTTCTTCTAAATATGCCAGGCTGTTAAATGTACGTTGCTTATGATTTTGAACATAAAAAGCACATTTATCATCAGAAAAATGAACAATGTGCCACAAACCCTCTTCTCTGAGATCAACCTGACCAAAGCCTTTGTTCTACTGAAAGTGATTTGGGTTCTTTAGGGAGAGAGAATTTGCATTTGGTTTAGCTAGTTTTCCCTGGTTTGCCCTGTATATTTGCACTGTTATATTGAGCTTGGTTACCAGCCCATGAAAAGCGCCAGGTTTAAGTGCTGCAGGATGATAATTTTGAGAGCTGCTATGGTTTATGTATTAGAACAGAGCCCAGGGTACAGGACTGGAATTCAGATCTAATGGAGATTTTAAATCTTGACTCTCTTGATGTCACTGGTAAATCTGGTTGGCTTCTGTAGGACCAGAATTGTAGGAAGAGCTTTGCATTTGGTCCTCTATTGCGATAACACAATTGGGAGTAGAAGCTGGATTATAAAGCACAGCTCTGGGCTCCTGGGATAATTCACAGAGATTGAAGAGGACTTCCTCTAGGAGTTCTGTCCCTCTTCCAATGGAAGAAGAGTGCTTTGAAGGCTGTTCTTAGCATGCAAATCTCATTTTCCATAGCAGTAAACAGTAATGCCAAAACCTCCCAGCAAAAACAACAAGATGCTCCCATATATGCCTTGCAGTTATTATTTTTTCATTTACATCTTGGAACTACAGAAAAGAGCATTCATTGATGCTCAATACTCTTTTTCCTGTTCATTAAGTTACAGTAGAGCATCTCTGATACTGGAAAAACTACTAAGGTCATATTAGATCCAGTTAAATACTAAAATTCACAGAATAAGTAGAAAACAGAATTGGACCACACGGAAAGTAAGGAAAAGTCGGGAACACTTGGTTATTTTTCATCATCAGGGTAGTTCTAAAGTCCTGCATCTATAGTAGGGACATCTCCTTTCTTCCTCACTCTAGAGAGCTGGGATGAAAAGAAGGGAGGGCAATGCTCTGTTCTTACTCCTTCAGGACACATCTGGAGCAGACAACACATCCCAGCCTGTCTGAACCACAACCAAAAAGAGCATTTCTTAGCACTTGGTTTGCTCTTCAGCAGCTCTGTTTTGTAAAACTGGCTCCTGGGTCAGAGCTGCTTCTTGCTCAGAGAGCACCCATGTTTTTGCTGTATCAAATGTATGTGTGTGGTAGGGCATGCCTGGGATAGTTTTCATCCCTTTCAGATCTCTATCTTTTAATGATGCAGCTGGAACTGCTGCTCTGCCTTAAACCTGGTTGCCTGTGCAGGAACACGCCGTGGCACAGACATAGAGAAGCTAGGGATTCAGAGAAAACACCAGAACACTGCCATGGACATCAGATGTTATCAGTGCCAATAAACTTGCACCTCTAGCCTGCTTCCTTAGCTGGAATAAATTGCTAAAGCTACAGGTTAATTCCAGCAAAATATGAGCTAAAACTCCACATCTGCAGTTGAGAATATGACTACAACAAGAGTGTGAGCATATTCCAGCAACTGGGCAACTAATTCCAGCCCTCTTGTTGGCACAAGTAATTTGGGTGCACCAGTAGACTCCATCCTTTGGGTGGGTAGAACCCACTTGAAGTTATATGCTTCCCATTCTTTCTCATTAGCCTTGCTGGATGGCTCTTTCAGGATTTCACTGTGTCAGCAAATAAAACCTTTCTTCTAATATCCAATTTTAACGTATTCCTTGGGCAGTCTATGTCTTTTGGGGCTTGCAACAGCGTTTCCCTCAGATTAAATAACTCCACTTTCACTCTGATGTATTTATAAAAATCAATTGCATCACCTCTCTATCACCTTTGTTTTGTTAAACTATCTGAGCATTAAATTTTCACACAAAATATACTCTCTGCTTCTCTGATTGCCATAACAGCTCTTCTCTGCATCTGCTTCAGGCTGAATTCCTCTTTCTTGAACCAGTCTATAAGGATTTCAAAGGTTAGATCTACAAAGGGAATTGGGAACTTTATTCCATTAATGGAATTCATAGTGCTGAATTTAGTGTTAAAATTATTTTTGTGTTGGATATGAAAGGTTGAATGCCTAAAAATGAGCACAGGAATAGTGGGATATATAGATATACAAAGTGTCAAAAGGGGAAATTATGATATTTTATCCATAAAATAAGATTAGGATGCCTACTTTTACACTGAATGTACACAATTTTTGATGTCTCTTTTTATGGTTTAGTAAGTACATGTGTTAATTGTGCTTTGAAAGAGTTTGAGGAAAAACTTGCTTTTGCTTTAATATCCCAGACCACTGACAGAAAGCTTTGAAGCAAAGACCTGTTAGCAAACAACATTGCTGACTCTGTCAGCAAAATTTACACCTTTGCCAGCCATCTGGATTATTTTGATTGACAATAATAATAATAATAATAATAATAATAATAAATAATAATAATAACACAAAACCCCCCAACCAAACAAACAAGGCCCCACAAACTATTTTGTGGCATACTTTATTTTCAGTAGATCATGAAAGAATCTGTTTACTGCAGGAGACTAAGACAGACATCTACATTTCACCAGTCAGAAGCTGTGTGAGGTGAAGCCCACCCAGCATGAGCCTTTGGCCAAAAGGCCCCTGCTAAGAGACCCATCCCTGGTGGAGAAATCCCCTGGTTTGTCTGAAGAAACATTGCTGACTGACACTTGCAGAAGTATTGCTTTAATAGTCCTGCTGTACATCTCACTGCTTTTGCATGTTATTGACAACTGTGTTTAAGTCCACCCTTCTTTATCACAAATTGAAGACAGACATAATGCTAAATTAAATTTAGTAAAAAAAAAAAAAAAAAAAGAAAAATAATAAGAAGGGAAAAGGGAAAAAAGTCTTTAAAACTAATTACAACAGTGTACTGGCTAAAATAACAATGGGTTTATGTTTACTTCCAGGAAAATCTTAAAGGCACTTTTCCCATGTGTGTTTTATGAAAAAAAAAAAGAAAGAAAAGCCACCACACACAAGATGACTTGGAGACTAAAATAAATAGTTGATCTTCTCCAATTCTGTTTCTTGGGAGGTCTGATCCACATGGTTGGTTGGTGTCTCCAGGAACTGGAAATTATCATGTCCTCAAATTTTTTGACAGACTGCAGAAGTATGAGTGTGTCCCCCTACTTCCTTCTCCAAATGTTCTAGGAAAAAAAAACAAAAACAAAACAGTGTTATTCAGTTTCAGATTTTGTGGAGGGTTTGTTGAAAAAGAGAAAACTGTCTAACTACTTTGTTTTTGTGTATTGTCCTCACTATTACTTGGTATCTTTGCCTTTCTCTCAGGTACCAACAGACAAGAGTTTTCTGTGGTGGAAAGCTCTCTAGTCTGCTGAGCTGTGATGTAACTCGGCTCAGTCTGGGCTCTAATTCCGGTTATCCAGGTGAGGCAACAGATAAAATATGGACATCTTGATAGAACAAGGGGTAGTGGTTTTAAACAGAAGGAGTGTAGATTTAGATTGGACATAAGAAGTTAATTATGACGGGGCTGGTGAGATACTGTGGAACAGGTTGTCCAGAAAAGTTGTGGATGCCCCAGCACTGGAAGTGTTCAAGGTCAGGTTGGATGGGACTTTCACCTAATCTGGTGAAAGATATCCCTGCTCATGGCAGTGGGTTTGGACTAGATCTTTAAATGTTCCTTCCAATATTCTATGAACATTTAATTTTTCAATTCCCATTTTCCATTTAAATGTAGTCTTTGTATGAGTACACTCCTATCACAATGATGGCACCCTATTTCACAAAATATTTGAAATTTTTTGTAAAAAAACTTTAGGAGAAGGGTAGGAACTCATAATTCACTTTAATTCTTATCACAAAATTATTACAATTTTATATTTTCACTTATAATTGAATTTTTTCCAGATTCATCACAAATATGGTTCTATGTTCTTCTTGTGGACAAATATTTTTGTACAGTCTATACCAGATGAGACATCATCAGAGGTCTTTTGGAGTAATGTCAGGGTGTCTGTC
This sequence comes from Nicator chloris, assembly GCA_013400495.1. Classification (NCBI taxonomy): domain Eukaryota; kingdom Metazoa; phylum Chordata; class Aves; order Passeriformes; family Pycnonotidae; genus Nicator; species Nicator chloris. The sequence goes on from WAAE01010681.1 coordinate 34,839, forward strand.
TGGGTTGGTTTCTAGGCATGATGGAAATTAGCTGAATTTACAGATTTAATTTAAGTATAAAGGGCTGCCCACAAAAAACATCTTGGAGAACTCATCAGAGTTCAACTGCCTCTCCAAAGTGCACAAAATACTCAGTGTTCCAAATACAGAAAGTATAAGAAATGGATAAATGTTTTCTCTCTCCTTTTCCTCAGACACCAAGGCATCTCATTATTTGCAGCACTGCAACAGGTTCTGCTATCAGCCAGGGCTGTCATGTTGTAACCAACATTAAATTTTATTCATCTTTGAGCGACAAGCGCACAGGCCTGCTGCAGGGAAGAGAACACAAAATCTCCCACCTTCCCCCTCCGGCACAAGCTGTCCAGTTTAGAGTTCACATCCATCGTAGATCAAAACTTACTCTTTATGGCTTGTCTCCAGGAAGAAATGCATAAACAGAGTGTATGTGGACTAACTCTTTCAAGGCTTTCTCACACACCTATCAAAACTAGATCAGGATAATGAGACGTAAAACAAACCTTAAAAACACTTTCCCCTCACCCCCTTCCTGATGTGTACATCCTCCCCTGCAGTGTTGCAGGGAGACAGGGAATGGGGGTTGTGGTCAATTCATCACAAGTTTCAGTTGCTGCTTCCTCCTTAGGGAAAGTATTCCTTCCCCTGCTTCAGCGTGAGGTCCCTCCCATGGGAGACAGTCCTCCAGGAACCTCTTCAAAGCGAGTCCTTCCCATGGGCTTCAGTTCTGCATGAGCTGCTCAGTGTGCGTCCTTTCACAGGGTGCAGTTCCTCAGGAACAGCCTGCTACAGAAGGGTCACAAGTCCTGCCAGAAAACCTGCACTAGGGTAGGTGCCTCCCTCCATGGGTCCACAGGTCCCTGTCAGGAGCCTGCTCCAGCATGGGCATCCCTCATGCCTTCTTTTTGTCACGCACCTGTTCCAGCATGGAGTTTGACCATGAGCTGCAGGTTGGATATCTGCTCCTGTGGGGAAGCTATTCTCAAGATTTGGTTTACTTCTCATTGTCCTGCTGTGATTTTGATTGTTAACAAATTCAATTAATTTCCCTAAGTTCCTTGTTTTGCCCATAATGGCACTTAGTGAGTGATCTCTCCTGGTCCTTTCCTCAACTCATGAGACTTTGGTACATTTTCTCTGCCCTGCCCAGTTGTGGTTCAGAGTGAGAGAGCAGCTTTGATGGGTGCCTGACATCAAGCCAGGGTCAACCCACCACACAGAGCAAGGAAGGAATTGGTCATGCTATGAGATCCAGGGATTTTTTTTTTTTAAATCCCCCTGAAGAAATGTAAGAAGCACAGTTTAACTAAATACATTATTGTAACTGCTCATCTCAGCTGTTTTTTAACGAGTGTGTCTGTGAAGTAGTATTTTCTATTAGGAACCAAACTCTCGGTTCATATGCAAGTAATGTTCTGCCATTAAATCACATTTTTGTTGTTGTTTGTTCTTAATTGCTAACAGCAGCATGACTTAGATGTTCTGTTTCTCTTCAAGAGTGAGACTGGCTGAAGTTTGTTGCAGCAGCCCTCTTATTAGAGGATAAAAATAAACTGAGGCACAGACTTCCTGTTAAACACAGCATTAAAAGGGTCCTGGTTTATTCCTCTTCACAGCTTAGTCATCTTAATTTCAACTCTTCACTGACTCCGGCTGCAGCAAGCTCCTCCTGTAGGTTTCCCTTGCAGCTCTGACTGCTGGTTATCTCCTGCTAAACCATGACTGCAGGTATCAGTTTGCAGACTCTGACTGCAGGCTTTTACCTGGCTAGACTGTGACTGCAGGTTCCAACAACAGGCTCTGACTGCAGACCCAGACTGACCTCACAGCAGTGACTCTCTCCTTCATGCTCCTCAAGGTTCCTCCTCCATGATGATCCTCCCCTTACCAACTCACCCCCTCTTTTATCTCACTCATCCTTGTTGGATACAGCTGTGACTCATCAGGGATGAGGCTGTATGGGGTAATTAACACAGCTGTTACTTATCAGGGGCAAGGTCACCTCTGTTCCCTTCTCCTACAGCACTTAACCATAACTTTTAAAAGCAGAGAACAGCCAGCAAGTATACTTACACTGGAGACCACTGGTAGCAGAAAGGCAGACATGGAACATGATTCGTTTTAAGGAACAGAAAGGCCTATTACTTTATAAAAGTGGCAAGTTTTCTCTCTTACATCAAGTTAGTAATTTTAGAAATAATTTTGGGAGCTTATAGTTCATGAGAATCCTGGAGGGATGAAGAAATTCAATAGAAACACAGTAGCATCACTATGAAGTGGTAAAAAGAGGTGTTAAAAATTGCCTAGCAACATAGGGTTTTAAATTATATTCATAGAACACATGAAGCAAGAATATTCAGAACAAAAGAAGACACTTTGTTCCTAACAAGTGCTTCTGCATGGCTTTTCTGATACACAGTATCGCTTTTGTTAATGGTGAAGCTATATAAAGTTCCAGCTGTGCATAACAGTTTCAGGAACTCAAAATTTTAGCAGAATTTTAGGAAAAGAAAGCAGCCTCACACCAGTATTTCTGACGTCATAAATTAATGTCAGAAAACATCATAAATTAATTACTTTCCATACATTCAGAATAATTCTTTAATATTTCCTACAACTAACTCCTGCAGGAAAAATTGCTGAAATCCTTTTGCAGTGACAGTATTCTCCAATGGCAGAATGTGACTAAAGCAAGAAAATTTGTATGGAAAGGAAACAGCTGAATATAAGATCAATAGATATCACTGGGAAAAACCAAACTACAGGCAGGGTTATGGCCACACTACTTTTCTTTGGGTTTGAAACCTGAAAGAATTTCAGCTCTTTAAACTTTTATTCCCTACTGTATTGTAGAAAGAAATAAAGTAGATTAAAATGCATGGGAGAAGAGAAAACGTGGGTCCCACCACACCACCTTGAGACTGAAATAAAAACCCGATGTACCATTATATATACCACTGATAATTTCTGAAAGACTGTGACGACTGTCACAAATTTTCAGAGGACTGGGAGAAAGTAAACTCCACTATGCTCTTCAAGATGGGCAAGAGGGGACAGTTTGGGGAACTCCTGGCTGCCCAGCCTCACTTCAGCCCCTGGGAAGATGACGGAAAAAATAATTCTGAAAGCCATTTCCAAACACATAACGTTCAAGAAGGTGATTGGGAGAAGTCAGCATGGATTTACAAAAGGAGAATGATGGTTGATAAATTTTATACTTTCTGGCATGAGAAAACTGGGTTGGAGTATATGGAGCAAACAGTGGATGTTGTTTACCTCTATTTTAATAAGGCTTTTGATGCAATTTCTCATCTCATCCTCATTGAAAAGCTGATGAAGGGGAATTATATGGACAGAAATGTGGGATGAAAACTGTCTGAGCTGCTGGGCTCAAAGGGTTGTGATCAGCTGCATGATGTCCTGCTGGAGCTCCGTCACTCGTGGAGGATCTCAAGGGTTGATACTGCACCCAGTACCAATTAACAAATTCTTTAATGACCTGGAATAATGGGACACTTAGTACGTTTGGGAAGGATGCAAAGTTGAGAGCACTGGCTAATACACCAGAGAGTTGTGCTGCCCTTCAGAGAGACCTTAACATTCTGGAGAAAGAGGCCAACAGGAATCTCATCAAGTTCAGCAAAAAGAAATGCCAAGTCCTGCTCCTGCAAGGGGAATAATAAGCCTGTGCACCAGTACACATTGATTACTGAACCACTGGGGACCAGATTTGCAGGAAAGGATTCAGTGGCTCTGCTGGACAAAAATGCAATGCTCCATTGAAGGAAAAGTCAACCCTCTCCCATGCTGCATTGCCAGCAGGCCAAGGGAGCTGATTCCTCACCACTACTCAGCACTCTCAAAGACAAATCTGCAGTGCTGTGTCCGGTTCGGGGCTCCACAGAACGAGAGAGATGGATTTACTAGAGGGAGCCCAGTGAAGGGCCATTAACATGATTGAGGGGCTGGAGAGTTTGACAAGCAAGAGAGGCTGAAAGTGCTGGCATAGTTCAGCCTGGAGAAAAGAATATAAAGGAGGAAGGTTCTAAGATATGTTTTGGCTGGGATTGTAATTAATTGTAAGGAAAAGAGATTATAAAAATATATTTTCTGCTTCTTCCTTTGCTCTGCTGGGTGAAGGGAGCATTTCATTTGAGGTATGAAGTTTTTTTCAAGTTTCAGTTAACGTGCCCAGTTATGAAATGATTTTATTTTTGTCTGTATATGTCACCTGTGTCCAGGTTGCAGTCAACATCCTACAAAAAGTGCCAATGAAGCATGTAATACTAGTTGTTTCTACCATGAAATGTTGTGTAGTCCTTGTCAAACCAAGACAATTTAGGCTTTGTATCTGAAATTTGAGGATGCATACTCTTTTTCAACTTCCAGAATTGTCAATGTCACAAGCCATGATCTAGAATCCATGAAAGTGAATTCTTATTGAGTGGATGGTAGCCTGACCTTCAGCAGTCTTCCTCACATGCCCAGGAGAGGCATATGTCTACACACACACTGAATCAAGCCTTCAGATTGGGTGGAAAAGCTTTTTAAACCCACCAGCTAAAACCATATACATGACAGCATTAACCATGCAGTTCTTCCATCTCCCTTCCCACCTCATACGTATGTCACACCATAGAGCCTCCCCAGTGCTTGCTTGGGTCCCTTCCTTGTTTTTCCTTTGCTTCTTGTTGTAATTGCTATCATTCTGTAATACCGTTAGAATTATGCAGTATAATGCAGCTGCAGAATATTGATGACACTCTGAGTCGACCCAGCAATTACTGTGGAAAGGCCCAGAAAGACTACTGTACATTATAAAAGCATTAAAGTGTGAGCACTACACGATAATGATGGAATTATCCTTATTTACTTCCTGCCGCTTTCTGAATGTCACACACAAATTGAATACTAGATAATCGTATTTCTACCTGGTCATTTTCCACCTCTAGACTCTATATAATGTCATAAACTACTGTATCCTTTTACTGCAGCAGTTGCATGAGCTCTACTAACAAAAGCTTCCATAAAGAATTAAACATGTTAATATAGCAGAATAATTTCCCGTTTTCTTTCTTTCTTTCTATCTTCACTTTTTGATGAGCTATATTTCTAGTCAAGCACTAATTCATGAATTGGAATAGAATTCAAATTCCCACTCAGTGTGATCATTGTTAGACCACACTCTTTTTTTTTTTTTTTTTTTTTTTTGATCATTTGTAATGAAATAGTTGAAGTCAACAGCACATGAATTGCCTGGCACAGTGTGCATATTCATGGCACACTGAATAACATAAGAACAGAATAAATTCCTGTCTGGTCAGGCCATGGGTCTATCCAGCTCCATGTTCTCTCTCTCCATTGAGAAATGACAGGAGATGTTGTTTCAGCAGGGCAGACAAGCCCCATCATTTTGTGCTGTCTCTTCTCCTTATAATCCTCACAAACCCAGCCAGGGTGTTAGAAATTATATATTAGAAGGTCTATGACTTTCTAAATATTATAAAGTATATGACTTCTGCCCTTAGTGTCTCTTTATGGACCTATTGTGCATGAGTTGTCTAATACTTTTCTGAACCTGCTGATATCATCTGCATCCACAAATTCTTATGCTGTAAATTGCAGAGGCTCACTACCCTCTGGAAAGAGTTGCTCTCTCTCAGATGTTTTCAATCAAGTTCCTATTGGTTTAAAAACCTGTCTGTAACTCAAAGTTTGCAGAGTTTGGTGAATAACAGCTCTAAATTATCATATCCACTGGTTTCATGGCTTTACAAACCTTAGTCATACTCCATCCAGATTCCTCATCTCCACAGAGTAAGAGATCAAGATTCCCCCCCGGCCTTTCTAATTTCTGTTTGTAAGTTCTGTACCTCTTGGTCTCTTCTCATAAGGCAGACATTCTGTTCTCTTGATCGTTTGGTTTCTTCTACTGGATTTTTCTTGAGTTGAGCCTGAGAAGTACATGGACTTCTCTTTACTTCTCAAGATGTGGCTGCACCAGATTTTTCATAGCAGTGAGATGTTATTTTCTTTGTTATTTTCATTGACTTATTATCAATGTTTCTCTTGATGAAGCTCAATACTCTGTCAGCCTTCTGGCTGCAGCTGCACTCTGAGCTACAGTTTGTATGCAAGCCTGTGATGAGACCACACTTCAGACCTTTCAACTGAGACCCATTCCCAAAAGGGAGACTTAGGCCTCCTTTCAGTATGATATCAACAATCTCCAGTGCACATGGACCTGTCAAACACTGTCCTTCACATCCACCACGTGGTCCCATCACTTGTCACATGGCTGATATTGGATATATGTAATTTGTAGGAGCTTTCTTAGGTGGACTCCACCACAGCGTGCTGAAAAGGCAACCCAGGTTTGTATATATTTTTGCCCAATTTTGCTTTGCATGGGGTGGACATATGGATACAAAGCTACATGGACTGTTCAGGTCATGGAGAGGGCTCAGGCCACAGAGGGCCACTTTCCCTCTCTGGTACATCTTTGTAAGTTACAAGACAGAAGAATCCCTTCTTGAAGTGCATATATCCTATCAATTTGAAGTGCATATACAGACCTATTAAAAAGAAAAGTGACTGAGAGACATTGAGGGGACTGAGGGACTGAACACAGCCCAGTGGAATAGGTCAACTGAGCTCAAGGACGTAACACAAATAAGAGAGGTATTGAGCAGATAGCTGCAAATCCTGAGTTCCTGAAACTAGAAAATATCTTGTCCATCTTTTTATTTTGTGCAAGTGTCACTGCAAGAACTTTTGAAACCAGAGCAACCCCCCTGTCAGTCTCTACCCCTCGGAAAGGAGAACAGTAGGGTGAATATGTGCATGGGCTGTTATTACCTTGCACCACAAGAGCTGAGCATCAATTGCTTCATTTGGTTTGTTTAGCAATTGCTAGTATTCACCTCCTTTGCTTGTGTTTGAATAGGCTGTCTGAGTATTTTGGCAGTGATTTATTTTTTCAGGCAGCTGCTCCTTTTGTGTTGAGGTTTTTAGTGATGTGTTTTTCTCCTGGCTATGGTACTGTGGGTTGGATGCAGACCTGCCAACCTTGTACTATTCCCACTCAGAGAAAAATAAGTGCTGGCTTGAAGGAGAAATTGAGGTAATTTCAACAGACCTCAAGCACATTATTATTTCTGCATTTAATAGTGTTCGTTTCCTTTATTCTACTTATTATTCCAGCTGCTGATTCTATTTGGCCTTTTTATTTTTATTTGTAAAGCTTAGTCAATTTTCAAGGATAGCACCTCTTTATAATTTTTCACTCTAATTATTAATTAGTTAGTTCACCATGATTTCTTTACAATGTTCTGTACATTCTCTTCCTGATCTGTAAATAGGATAATATGACTTGTCCTTTCAACAGATTACTGGACATATGGTTCCTGATATGCATTGTTGAAAATGGGCATATATGGCATTTTTACATCTCATTTCTCTGGAATTGGTGTGATGGGAGTGCTGAAGAGGTCATGATATGCCGAATGCTACCAGAATTATATGATTTTAAGTTCACATTAATTTTAAAATCTGGATTGTTTTTGCCTTCAAATATTGTTTATGAACCCTGATAAAGCACAGCAAACTGAGGACTAATGAGAAAAGACTTGGTTTCAGCACCACTGTTTATATATGAATTGGCAAATTTTGTCCTTCTTGTCCAGTAGAAAGATTATAATTGGTTCCAAGAACTAAGTAGAGAAGTAGAGAAAGGGATGTAGTTGAAAAAACAAAACAAAACAAAACAAAACAAAACAAAACAACAAACAAAACCAAAACTGAACAAAGATTTTCTCCTTAAATTTAACAGACATTTGCAGCTAATGTATCCCTTGTGACCTTACATCAATTAGAAAGTGGAGATCTAAGTGACAGAGATAGAAAGTTTTAATTTCTGTAGTAAAGGAGAGAGGAGAACAAGCTAATTCTATGTTAACCAGGAAATTCTACTAAGATAATCCATTCATATTTAGAAAATAAAAATCACTGCACAGGTTGCTGCTGGCTCACTATTTCCTATCCAGAATTGGCAGGGTAAGGGACCATAACAATTTTCTCTGATCACTTCCTACGTTATTTTTATGATTTGCAAACCTAAGACTTTTACATGAATGTTTAGAGAACACAACTAGACTACAGTCCTGTAAAAGATTCCTGTCTCAAATAGAATGCTCTCAAGTTTTCCAACTGAACCTAGCCTTTCATTCCCAATGCTTAGAGATTCAAACACCATCTAAGCATGTGGGTGGGATCCTCCCTTTCTTTGGAACAGGAAATAATTTTTAGCTTTTTTTCACATGGAATTGCAAAACCGTTGTGATTGTTTAACTCAGTCTGTTCTGAAGATGCAGAAAATGTTTGTTTTATCAACCAGAAATGAGAGTAATGTTTAGGTGATGGTGCAATGAGTTCTTGTAAGACAAATATAATCATGAGCCTGAAGGAACTGGTTCATTTGCAAACATTTCAAATCAAACTGCAGCATTCAGTCTGCATACAAATCCCCATGGAATTGATATGATTTCTAAAACCATTGTTTTGAGCAGGTGAAACAAAACCAGAGTGTACAGACTGGATAAAATCTGGGAGTATGGTTATCTATGCAATCTGTAATCTATATATGCTTAGCTGCAGGTGACACAGTTCTGCAGTTCCTCATAACCAGCGTTCAAGGCAATGATAGACTACACATATCCTGAGCAGTAATAAATCTCACTCTCTTAAACTCATATTTGCTCTTACATCATATAATATCATGGTTTTTTAAAAGGGCCAAAGGTTAATTTGTCCACCAGAAAGTAGCTCTATGATGAGGCCACAAGGGCAGGTGCTTGTTTATAGTTGGGTCAGGCCTGGTGTGTCCAGCCATGGAAAGAAACACATGAATTTATGGTCATTCCAGGTTAATGTAGGTTTCCCCTATGTTCTATAACACAACTGTGTAAGATGATTTAGGGCTCAAGAGTATGCTTGCAGCCTGGGCTTTTCATAAAGTGTAGATACATCAAGTATCACATCTTCTTTGTTAGGCAGAACTAGGTGATGAATGGAAAGCCCTATTTTGTGCTATCAAATCTTTAATGGCTTCTAAGTCTATTACCATCAACTGTAGCTGACAAATCAGTCGTTCAAACTCTCATGGTGTCACAAGCATAATAAATATTAACTGCTTTTTCAGAGCAATACTGTTATGTTGTGCTCTTCAGCAGAAGAACCTTCCTTAATATAGTAAGTAATTCATGGGCAGTATGGGTAGAAATGTCGTGGCATTTGATAAGGATTAATGTGTTTGTTTATTATGTTGGAAATTATCTTCCCCTGAGCCCTTTTATTGTTCTTGTCCTGAAAAATCTTTTCAAGGTTCATCTGTAATGATGTAAAAGTTAGATCTCTAAATCTGAACATGTCACCCTAGGTACCCTATGTACAAAGAAACAGGCACTCAAGAGGGTGGTGCTTAAGACACACATTTTAGCACAGCTTTGCACTGCCTCCATCACCATCCTAGGGAGATAACCCCAAGCCAGGCACTGCTGCTGCCTGATGTGCACGTCATTGTTGCCTTTTCATGAAAACTGCCCATGGCCAGCTTCACCCTGGCCTTTTCTAGGTCTTTCATGGTATCCCATAAATAGTGCTCTGAGGGGTGGGATTCAGCTGAAAGCAGCTGAAATAATCAGGGGGCGTGTTTTGCCACATGAAGGTCCTGTGTGACAACACTGGGGTGCAGGGTGGCTGACCAACATCAGGGCGTGAGGCCTGCAGGCTGTGTGTCTGGGATGGCCTTGGCTGCAGAATGCCATGCTGCCTGTCCAGGCAGGATCGCCCTGCTGGAAGCACTCGGTGTTCATCATCAGGCCCTCACTGGCTTTCAAAGGCAGGTATTCAATGTAGATAATCTGGCTTTCAGGATCTGGGAGCAAAATGGGAGCTGACAGTGCAGATACCCACCCTGGGACGAGTTGTGTCACCTCCATAAGTAGCTGTTTCTCCACCAACTGTAAAGCCTACCAGGAAAAGTGCACAGACTTTGACTTGTGGTTTCGTAAACTAAAGCAGATTAATTTCTCCATGGACACCAGAGACACTGGTTGTCTCTTGTATTCTTAGATTCATTGTGTAGTGATGCTAAACAGGAAGGGGCCAGGTGGAAAGGACATAGTGGGGACTGGCTCATGTCTGTGCTGCTGAGGAGGAAACGTGTTACAGCAAGCCTCTCTCTCATGGAGACAGATGGGTTAAGCAGTTCAAATCAGCAACAGGAATGGAGCACCGTGGATCCTCGGTGTCTGAGCTCACGCTTTGACACAACCCTTTTTTAATGCAGCAGTATATGCCTAATCCAGGCAACAGGTTGGAGCATGCAGGATTGTAACCCTTACAAGACACAGTGACGGAAAGGCCTTTCTCTGGAAGCCCCTGGGGAGGCAGGGGTGATGCTTTCCTCCCAGAAGAGCCAGCTGGATGGAGTACTGTCACATACAGTGGAGGATACTTGTACTGCTGAAAGCTATCCAAATTCATGTCTTCCAGAGCGCACCATAACCACCAGCCAGTAGACTGGTCACAGGGGAATTTTATATGGAGGACTTTTCAACCTGCTCTTGCAGGATAGATCTTTCCTGAAGCAAAACAGGCAAAATTAACTCTGTCTCTCACATACTGTCAAACTATTAAAAAAAATAAATATTCTGTCTGGCTGCTGTTGTCTGCTGTTATTAGATGTGCAGTGCAGGCATTGTAATCTTGGTGGCATCTTACCAGCTGTCTGAAAACTCCACCCCTGATCTTCTTTGTAAAACATTGCAGTAGGTCCAGTTTGGTAGGAAAATCAACCTTTTTTTACTGTTACCAAGGTGTAGCCCAAGTAAGGGGCTAGTAAGGTTATAGCACACCCGTGTCCATGGCAAAGCTCTGGCATTTCTCCATCTCTAAAGCCTAGGCTGTGATGCTTCTGACTCGCCTTGATACATTCACCAGAGCAACATTTCAGACTGCTTGTGCCTCACAATCTGACTGTTTATATTTCACCTTGATTCACCCTCTGTTCAAGGAATACACCTTTTTTTTGCAGGACTGTGTATATTGTTCCGCCCTTCCAACTGAGTTAGCACAATCTTGAATAGACAACGTGTCTATCAATCACAGCTGTCTCTGAGGACTGCTTTAAGTGATGTTTCAGTGAAGCTGCTAGATGAGTATACATGGTGATCTGTCCTCCAGCAAGGCCTGCCCATTTTCTCCTCTGCCTGCACAGTGATCTATATTTCATTTTAGGAGAAAGAAAAAGCACGGATATGAGTTTGTAGGACAGACTCCTGGGTTGTTAAACATCTGTCAAATAAAACATGTTCTGAGGTTGCTGAGTGAGGTCTACCCTTTTCTCTCTGTTCCTCTCCCCATGATCTTAAGCAATTCAGTGTGATTGATTTGGGGAGTCACAGTCTGAGTCACCAACTCTTTTCTGTGGTTATAAGAAGAATCCATTTACCTAAAGCAGGGGTTTAGATGGCACAGTGGAAACCAGGTGCTAAAAAGTTAGGTCTTACAGTGCCCTAAGTAGATTTTTGTTCATAAAAGTCTGATTTGTTGCCCAGAGTACAGCAAACCTTCTCTCACATTCAAGAGAGATGTTGATTACTTATTTCAGAGTTGGGCAGAGTTCAGTGGTATTCCACAAACCAAGCACAGCAACCACCAAAATTTTTACTATTTATTCATTTTAGCAAACAAAGATTTATTATTCACTATCTACAAGTTACATTATTCTCTTATTAATTACCATTCTGTCTTCTATTGGTTAATGATTCTCTCGATTCTCACGCTAATCAGTCTGCATGCTCAGAATTTCTTTTCTTTTGAGTTGGTGAGTTTCTTGAGGGGTCAGCGATGGGCCTTCATGGAATTATCTGTTATCTAGTGGGAGATGATTCAGCACAACTGCTGAGAGGGCTTTGTTTGTTTCTTCCTTATCTTGGCAGTTCTGCCACATGTCCTTTTGGTCCATAAATTCTGTATTCTTTCTTCTGCCCACTATCAGTGGGCATCCTTCTTTCCAAGCTTATTTAACCTCCTTCTAGGTCTGAGAGAATTGTCAAATCCTAAACCTTCTCAAGGTAATTCTACCACCAAATAATTTGTTTTTCCACACCTGGACATCACTTCAAGCTTGTTGGCAGCTCTCTGTTTCACAGATTAAATTTCTCTTCTTGTTGATTAGCATACAAAGACAAAACATCAAACATTCTTTCTTAAGAAAAATTTATCTATTCCACATTTTGTAACAATGTCCTTTTGCTCAGAGCTTAAATGACATATTTTCCTAGCAATTTCATTTGTATTGTGGCCAATTTTGAATCTACCAGTGCCAAAAATTAGAAAGTCTCTACATAAATAATGTGTGATATAACCAGTTATGAAATACCATTGCTGGGTGTTATCTTGTTTCAAGGAGTAACTTAGAGTCCTGGTTCTTAAGCTAAATAGTTTGCAAAGTTTGCTCCAGCTCTTCTTATATCTGGCAAAGTGAGTTGCTGCACATCAGTCTCAGGTAGCTCTGGATATGGAAGAGAGCACATGCAGATTAGGGAACTGGGAAGCACCTCTGATGATAGTAGTGTGGCTCAATTGGCACGCAAATTTTCCCTCACCCTCAAATGTTTCAAGTGAACATACAAATACTGTAAATACAGCAACTCCAATATCAAGAGGAGTGGAAGATATAGTGTAATATAGTTGAAATAAGAGCTTTCCTGAGCATTTACTAATTTGCAAGTTTAGAAGTATAGAAATTCAGCATATTCTAACTTGAGAAAATTTTAAAATGCAAATTAGAGGAAATAGAAATGCCAGAAAAGAATAATTTGGGAACTGGTACCCAGTCCACAATATCTAGTCCTTTTAAAGCATACCTTTTAAACAATTAAATAGATGACTAATTTAGGACCAGAACCTCTCTGTACTAATGGATATGTTCAAACAGCATACATCACATTCTTCTTACATGTGTTGAACTATATCAAACCCCTATTTATGCTCTTTGTATAGATCTGGATTTCATAAGTAGGATTCAGAATTAACCTAGCATTACTTTTGCTTTTTGAGGCAAGAGAATTTTATGCAGCCACACAAAATCAATTCATTCTGAAGGCAGAAATGCATACATGGTTGTCCTGGCCTATTTTACTCATCCCTTCTGTCAGCTCAAGGAATGATTTAAATAAATGATTTAAATAAAAACTGTTTGTCACAAATTATGTAAGATATTATTTTCCTCACATACAGACTTTTACCAGTGAATAGTTGAGTGGTATTTTGTCCATCCTTTAGCACTTCCCCCTTGCAGGTTACATGACTCAAGTGACAGCACAGGACCTACCCAGTCTGTAAATACAACACTGGTGCCTCCTGCTCTCAGCTACATGAGTTAAACCAGATCATGGGTTTGGTTGCACTTATGCATCTTTGGGATTTCTCAATTGCCAGCATTGTGCCCTGGGGAAAAGAAATGATACGATAAAATATCCGATCTTTCACAGATACACTTTTTCAAAAAAAGTAGTAGCCCAGCTCATATGCTTAACCATGTAACTGATTCTCTGAAAGCTTTATAGCTGTAATCAAGGATACACTATCCCACAGTCCTAGAAAGAAGTAAGGATCCCAAAGGCCAACAATTGACCAGGTTTACAGATATAATACATACCAGGATAGCTTTATTGTCCCTCAAAAGAAAAGAATTAACCTAGTAACCTCTAGATGGCTGACTTTTTAAAGAAAACCTCACTGGTCTGTCACAAAACTATTTATGTGAAAGACTGGCACATTTTCTGCACAGAAGGTCCTGACAAAATTGGTTGCTCACTTTTTCATTCCCAGGTAATGCTCATTATCTCTAGGATTTCTAAACAGTTTAACAGATCTGTGACTTTGTAGTTGCAGATATTAGTAATGTATGAATCTCAAGACTTTCCCTCTATTGCAGAAGGGGCTCTATACATGCAGATGGGAAGGGAATGAAAGAGTTTACTTACTCTAGGTTGGATAGAAAAGCTCCTCTCACTCTAATTCTTTTACAGATATATCTGTAAAAAATCACCCAAAAAGACCCACAAAAACCAGCCAAAAGCCTAAACAAACAAACAACTAATCTCAGGAAAAGATAAAAGGAAAGAAAATAGTTGTCAGAAAATTCATTGGTTTGTGCATACTGGACAAAAAGAAACATGTAGGACCACCTCTCTAATAAGTTAAAACCGATTTTAAGCTTTTCTCAAATGCTGTGAAAATGGGAGTTTTTTCAGACTCTGACAGTAATATATTGCATAAAGACACAGAACAACCACAATCTTCTCCTGTCCTGGTTAGAGCCAAGTTCTGCTCTTACACATGTGAAGTTCAAATTGTTTATCCTTCTTTTCTAGAGGCTGCACTTCCAATGAAACTGTGTCTGGTATCCTTTTTCCTTAGATAAATTAAGTTCTATTTCTTACACCCTTGATGTTGTCATTTTCATCCTTATTTTCAATTCTGAAATCTCTGTGCCTTACATCATCATCTGTACTGGTATACAATTGAAATAACTCTTTGAACATGAGATCGAAGGTAAGAAATGTTCCTGTGATGGTCCCCTGTGATGTACAGGATGAATATAACATGCAAAAAAAAAAAAAAAAAGAGGGAAAAACTCAAGGAAGCTCTTCAGAAGATTATATTCCCTCCTCTTATATACAGTGTGCTTCTTTTTTAATCCGTGGAGATTGTGATTCAGGAACAATTTTTAGGTACCTTCCTTTCACATAAAGTGCTTTACTCTACTGTCTTAGCAAAACTTTCAGATAGTGAACCAAAAATAGCATTCTCAAATGGGAATTTGCTAGGCTGACTGATAGAACTAACTATCCAGTGTGTATTCATCTGTGGGAGGACTAATATCTCTAGGATGGATGGACTTGAGGGCATGAGAAGGTCCCATTGGTGAACTAAAATTGACAATTCCTAGGAAAGTGCTAGCACTCTCTTCAGGTAAATGCCATCTTGACCATCTTGAAATTATCACAGTAATCAAACTTTTCATACCAGCTGGATCCTAGCAACTCCACTAAGTTCTGCTTCCATTCCTACAGCTTTACTAAACCCACAAACTTGGGCCATATTAAAACTGGATAGGTCTCTAGACTACATAAAATATGATTATCCAGGTATTGATGTGGGTGTGGTTCTCCCCCGGGAAAACACTACTCAGTACCAACAAAAAAACTTCTGTAAATAGCTTTTGGACTTAGAGAGGAAGTTGGTTTATTTTTTATGTAGTACTTTAGTTACATTTTCATTTAAACCACATTTTAAAACTACTGTTAAAACCCAAAACCAGACCAGATGCCAATGCTCTTTCCATCACAGCAAGACATGATATAATAGTCTTTCTAGATTTACCTGCCCTTCCGTTTGTCATTCAATGCTCCTGTTGCCATGGATGTCAAGGGAAGTTTTGCCATCTAATTCATCTGTGACATTTGGAAATTGTCCAACAATGAACTGCCTAGAAAACTGTTTCATACTAGGAAGGCAGCATTTGTTCTTTCTTCCTTGTCTGAGAACAGTTTCTGTTGCTCTTCTCTCAGGATGGATGGGACAGGGTTTCAGGATTTGTGAGGAAGGAAATGATGCCTTTCTTAGAATAGCTCTTCTAAGAGATGTTTTATTTAGAAGGGGGTTCACATCTAATCTGAACCATGTCATCCTACAATTTACAGATGAAATGGTACTTTCTGACTTCTTAAGCTTCAGTTCTTTCAGTTTATTCGGTACTGTCACTGCTTCCTCATCATTTCCCAATGGGTTTGTCCTTGAGATGAGCATAACAAGTAGAAGTGCTCCTGGAGTTCTGCTCCTTGAGTTGGGACCTGCTGTAATTGGTGGTCGGAGGTGACCCTGTAACTTACAAACCACAGCCATGTCAAAGGTTTATTTCAGAGAGAACAGATGAAAAGAGTAAGACAGACAGTGGCTGGAGTTCTGTTTTAGGCAATTCCACAGCATGGAGATAAAGCTTCTTCCTCCGTACTGGGAAGTGAAAGAGGGTCAGAAAATGAGCTTGAGTGCTGAAACCTGTCAGCATCAATGTTACTTAATTATTAACATGGTCCTTTATCTCTTTTGGACTATTCAGAGGAGCTCTCATCAATTCCAATGCCAGCAAAACAATCAGGCTTACTTCCCTTTCACCTGTACTGGTGTAAGTGAAACTCCTTCCATCATTGTAAAAGTCCAGCAAATCAAATTGCTTTTATTTTTCTTCTTCTTGCATGTTGGGATTTTGATTCTCCTGGATAAGAGTTAGTTGAAACTGTAAATAACTGAGAATTCCTTTATTTTGTTAAAATAGACCTCAATTTCTCTTCAACCAATCTCATCTTTAATTTAAGAAAGTTCCAACTTCAGGGGATTTTTTGGTTTGGTTTTGGCTTTGTTTGGGTTGTTTTGTTTTTGTTAGATTGGTTGTGGGTTATTTTTGTATTGGCATGTTATGAGGCAGATGTATGTATGCATTGACTTGCTCCATTAAATATAGATTGATGTGTAACAGGAGGCTTTCCTGCTTTCTGCTCACACTGGCATGACAGTACTTAGAAGAATACATTTTTCTCCTAAAAATATTCACCCCTGTTTGTAAATCGTGTTCGTTGTAATCATCTATATTCATCTACATCTGGAAAGATTAAACACGGAATGTTCTTTTAAAATTGTAGTGGGAATTTTATTTGCAAAATGTCCATCAGCAATGCTTTCTAAAATTCCGATTAAAAATAGTGTTGTCTGTAAAAAGGGATGGCTTTGAAATATTTCTGGTAAATTCTGTGGTATTTTGATAGATTTACACATTTGTGATGTCCTAATTTTGAATTTACTACAATTTTTCAGGTTGCATTTCAGCTGATTAACCTAAATCAGCAGTACAGAATAATAGAGCCTTGCCTCTACAAGTATAGCAGAATTAATAATAATTATTCTTTCCCTTATCTTTATTCAGCTAGTTCATCTTGATTAGAATTGCCCGTAGTAACATGGAGTTCTTCATGTTCATTAAGTGCTGAAACCCCTTCTGATGTGAAAGGAATCCTCATCCAGTGAAATTATTTACCATGCTGAATCTGTAAGAGCACGTGGGATGGACACATGAATGTAAACTGCCTTCAGGAAAGCATGGGGTGGCTTATGGCGATAAAAGCGAAGTCTTAGAGGAGGAGGATCTACCTACATTGGTGTAAAGAGGAAAATATTTGTCCTCTTCCCTACTAAATACAGTTTGTTATATTTAGCACAACCACCAAGCCTGATGTTCACATGACTATCTAATTTACGTAGGCACCCGATGGGAGAATGGGAACTCTTACGTCATCATTCATTTGATCTTTTTTAGATATTATCATGAAGTTTGAAATGGTTTTAGGCCTATGTGTCAAAAGGCTAGTTGCCCCAAACACAGTGGAACACACTGGAACAGTGACAGGAAAAGAATCCCCAGTGACCTGAACAGAGAAAATGAAGCACCGGGATCTGGCTCATTCCAGGACTGTCTCAAAGCATCATCCAGATTTTCCAGACATGACACCAATCAGCAGGTTTATAGGAGATGCTTCTTCCATCACCTTTATACACTGTGGGGGGTTACTCACTGCAAGCGTTTGGGAGACACTGTGGGGTGCAAGGGAAAATTATCTTGGATTTGTACAAACTCCTGTATGAGGGATACTTAGGGAAGAACAGAATGTGGGGAGAGAATGGGATGGAGGTGGTTTGGAGAGGTATCAGAGTGGTACAACAGAATGAATAAGGAAATAAATGTGTAGGTCACATGTATAGGGGTTGCTGACTGGAACACTTCCCCCGCCACATGTACAAATTTTGTCTAATCACAACTATATGTCCTGTTTTCTCATTTAACTCCATTTCTAACTATTTCCTCTGGTCAAGGTGGCTCCATGTGCATATGGATATGGAGGTTTGAGGGCCAGGAACTGGAAGAGGGATGAAAAGTCGCATGTGGGGAGCCACAGCCCTGTGGTGTCGGCAGGGCGGGAGGACGGGGTGCACATTGTGTGAGTGCCAGTGCATGTAGGCACTAGTGAACATCAAGGCAGACTTGCCTGAGAGCACAGGAGAAATCTTGAAAGCCAAGTACTGAGGCAATCAGAAGTGTACAGGACAGTCAAAGTGGACTGGAAGAATGGGAGGTCCTTGCTTCTGGAGTCATTAGGGTCTGGATATTGGCTGAGGGAAAAAGATCAGGGCACTGGTGCTGTTTGTGTTGTGTGGGTTTTTTAGTTTCTGTCTGCTGATTTATGTGGCTTCCCATGAATTTAAGCACACATATTGTGTGCACATGCACAGACTGTTTTTCTGGCTGGGCACAGGGACATGGAGCTGCAGCAGCCTTGCCTCTATCAGGTTACTGGGTTTAGTGTCTCCTAACACGCTAGAAGTGCTGTTTGTGCCTTGACCAGCCAGTCTAACTCACCATTTCTCACTAAGTCATCTATGAAACAAATGTCTACATGTGGTCAGAGAAATCCTGTTCTGAGAACCTGAATGAATGATCAGCAAGTGCATTGTGCTGGCCACGTGTCAGAGACAACTCCCCTGTGCTACCTCTCACATAACCTAAAGGAGAAACTGCCTGAACAGTCTGAAAGCATCCCACAATGTGCAAGCACACCTATTCCCAAAGCAGCAGCCCACCTGCTTCAGCAGAGAGCGGCTGGGGAGAGATTGCTGCACCAGTAATCCGCAGGCTGGGCACAGAGCTTGTGTAATGTGCTGTTCTCAACTCCAGTGAACAGTACTTCTGAATTAAAGAAAAGTGAAGGCTTAAAAAGGCTTCCAGGCTGAAGTGCCATTTCTACGTGCACAAACAGTTCTCACGCAGCGAGATGTATTTGTACCTTTTCATGCAAAATGCCGTGAAAAATTAGCAAGGGCAGAGTATGTGCAGTCCCTGGGATCCCTTCCAGCATGTGTGCTTTATTATTTCCATAGGCCAAAACACATTGCCTTTCTGATCTAAGCCTTACTGATCTGGCTTCAGGCTGTTAACTCTGAAGTCCCCTGAACATGGGAAAATTCTGGCCATTACATCACACAAACGGAACCCATTTATTTTTAAAACCTTGGGGCTGGATGCTGGGCTCCCCCACAGCGAATTTGTGATACTCATCTAAAGTGAGAGGGCCGAGGCTGGTTTAAATTAATATAAGTGGAAGTAGAACCTATTGCATAGGTTTTGATTTACAGACTCTGATTTCCATGTCAGTTTTCTATTAATTCCTATTTTCCCAGACATATGACAAACCAATAATTAGAGCACAGAAAAATTATGAGAAGATTACTGTTGTCAGCTGATCACACAGAGACACTCCCTTTACAGTCAGTGAGAAAAAGTATTCTACTATGTAACTCATAAAAATACTCTTGATTGGAGACAAAAGGGAAAATATTTTGAAGTGGGATTGTTTGGGTTGTTCTTGGAAAAATGCTTGATATTGTAAGTAACCAATTTATAACTTGCATTTTCCTTCTTGAATACTAAATATCTGTCATATCATGGAAAATCTGGTACCAAAATTAGCTTGTATCCTGACCTTTCCCTTTTAGTTTTTTCTCTTCTGCTTGGCCTACTCACAGTCTCAGGATCACTGTATGGATATATGTAATTCTTAAAATCCCTTGATTTTACAGGCCTTTTCTCTAAATATTTCTTTTTCATGAATAACTCATGTGTCTGTCTAGACCTTTGCCTTGCCAACAAAAAATTCTACTAAAAATACACTACAAAAAAAATCTGGCATTTTAAATGTTCAATAGTTGAATAGTTAACAGAATAGGTAAGGGAAAAAATAAGGTTTGTCAGATGAGAATTTTGACAACACTGACAAGAAAAACTCAAATGAATAAGAAGTGAATGTTTTTACAGCACTCTGCTAAGTTGATTTTGAAACAGGATACGCACCAAGTATGTATTTAAAAACCGATTTTGCCTTGTATCTTTGTGATACTTTGTGATCTTGTATCTGCCTGATCAGGACTTTCTTTACCCTAGGCACAGCCACCTCTTTGTCTCATTCTGAAAATTCCTCCTCTGTGTTCTCTTATACACGAAGAATAACCTGTGCTCAAAAGCCTTATATGTTTCTGGAAATTATTTGCTACCATACCATATTTGCTTACCTAGAAGACATACCCTTCCCTCTAGCTTAATTTCTTCCCTCCACCCTGTTCTTTGTTTTATTTTCAAACACAAAGGTCATGCCAAAAGGATATTCTTAAACTGATAATAATTTGATTTTTTGCAGGCAGAAGAAATGGCCTTTTTTTTTTTTGCATGCATCAGTATATGGTACAAATACTACATGTGGCACTCTGTTTCTCCTACAGTTTCTTCAAGGCTCAGGACATGAATTCCATTTCCTGGCTTTTCTGACATTCTCTGTGTGATTCTGTCTGAGCAATAATGCAGAGAAGCAAAGAAACAGAAAGCAGTCCTATAATTTGAATATGCTCAAAGAAACAGAAAGCAGTCCTATAATTTGAATATGCAGATAACTAATGATATCACAAATCATATATTGTTCAGATATTTTGACATCTAAGATGTCTACTGCCTATATTTTTGAACATAGGTAGGCAATTTCTGAAAGCTAATTGGTATACCACTGCATGTTGTCCATATGATTTCATTAAGCTTGTCACAAGTAAATTGAGATAGAAAATACCTGTTTAGGCAAATACATTTCAATTTAAATCTTATTTGCTGATGCTTATGGGAATTATGAAAGTGAAAGGCTACAAAAGCATAATGAAATGCAGGAATTAAATGGTGGCATCAAAGCAAAACCTTCTGAAACCTTCAAATTGGTTTCAGACGCATGTCCAGCTCTGCAAGTGTTTTATAACTCATTCTCAAGAGAGAATGTCAAGCTTTTGGACTCACAGATAATGACATGACAGCCCATAACTTCTTCTTCTGAAATGTTCTGCCCTTTCATTAAAAGGAAACTCCTGAAGGTGGAAAATAATTCAGGAAGAAAGAAAAATGAGAGGGGAAGAAAGATGTCATATGAAAGAGAACCAAATTTATTTGACTTTAGGAAGTGTCACACTCCATATTTCTGATTATTCTGTGTTCAAAGAGCTCACTGCCGTTTGTACCACTGGAAACATTTTTCTTTTAACAAAATTAAAAGCAGAAGGATGCCAAAAAAATATACTGGGATAGATGTCCCTTATTTTCCTGACTCCTCTCTTTTCTTTCTTCTGGACTTCTTTCTAGTCCTCTAAAGTTCAACTGCAGAATAAAGCAGGTGGTCAGTAAGGGTTGTTTGGTTATTTTATTTTTTGAGCAAGTTGGGATTGGGAGTTAAATTACAGAGCTTTCTGCTCCCCTCTGCTCTGCAACTGGAGTTTCATCTAAGAAGAAATAGAAGGGAGGAAAGCGTTGTGCCAGTAATAGTTCAGATGGATATCAAAAGAATACTTGTAGCCCATTGTGGCTTCTCTTTGTTTAATATACACATTAAGATCTCTATGTAGAACAGACCTCCCAAGATGTGAGTGTTCCCTTTTCTAAATGTGCAATGCATCACAACTCTTTTGAGATATCTGCATCTCTGGAAGTGCAGGGAGAGATGTAAATGTCTTTGAGCACACTGGACAATAAGACATGAGCAGTAAGTCATTAAAAAAAAAAAAAAAAGGGAAATTAGGAAGGCTGTGGATGAAGCGTATATTTAACTGTGAGGATCTAATCTTTTCAGGCTCCTTCTGTAGCCCAGAGGGAGATTTCTCCCAGGGACAATTCAGAGTGGGAACCCAACTCATCATTCTGTGAGCAGACTCCTGGATCAGCCCCAGGCAATCACACAAGACAAAGCCAGAGAAGAGCTGCATCCTGTGGCTGCTTTTTCTTGTGGTACTCAGGTCATTCTTGTATGGGCAGGTCCCCATCCCTCTGCTGCACTGAAAGGGACTATCAAAGAGCTGCATGTTATAATTTTCTCTGTCAGTAGAACTGTAATCTATTTATCACTTCTTCAAATGTAACATAATTTCTTAATTTAAAACACAGTCTTTAAGAGGATTATATGTTAATTTTACTATATAATGCAGGAAAATTGAAAAATTAAATGTACTTCCAAACCTTCCTCTATGTCCTGTTTTGAATGATGACTAGGATTTCATTCTAATTCCTTTTCTAGGACCAATCCACTCACGTTTTGAATTCAGTACCCACAAATCTTGCTGTTGAAGACTAAGTTCAAATTAATACAGTTCTCTTTCCTTTTCCACATGAGACATGAAATTCTTAAATCTCCTTTATTCATTTTCAAACTGTTTGAGTTTGGGGGTTTTTCCCACACTAATAAATCAGAAGGAAGGCTGCATTTAACCAGAGTGGAGACTGCTGCGATGGGTGGGATGACAGTGACAAATTATGAGCTGTGTTTTGTCCATGTATCTTAACTTGGCAAAGTTATGCCTGTTGAACTGTGAGCCTGACAGCTGTCTGTGCCTGGAGAGGTGAGAACCCCTCATTTTTGTAATGGGGCACTTCAGATTGTGTTATTTCTGCAGTGGTAGTGCTTGGTTATGCCCATTTTTGGCTGACTGATCTGAAGACATCACCTTTTCCCTTGGTCTGCGACTGTCTCATCTGTTTGTTGGTAACTCCTGCTGTCAGCTACTGTTTCCTCAGAGCCCTTCAGGAAATCATTCCTATCAAAATGAGGACACTTATCAAATATGAGCTACTTGAACCACCCCCTCAATGGGACAGAGATGAGTCAGAGGGTCCTCATGTGCATAACATTTCAGCTGACCTGAGTGAGCAAAGGACTCCAGAGGAAAAGCAGTGGTGGTAATTTCTTCAGCCAGCAGAGACAAAATGTGATTCTTGTCTCATTCTGTGCTTGTGTGCAAGCAAGCCCATGCAGGTACCCTCCAAAGTGTAGAAGACTACACTTAGGAAAGAAGAGTTTCAGTTTCCAGACTGACCATGTTCTATCTTCAAAGGATACGGGGCAAAGGGCTGGAGTTCTAGTGTGCCTTTAGGTCTAGATCTAAAACATACATTTAGACCAAAAATGTCTTGAAAAGACAGGATTTGTCAGTTGTGTCCTCTTGCAGAAGCCCAGGCAGAAATAAGGCACGAGTTGCATGTTTCTTGTAATCTGGATAGAACATCTAGCCTATTTAATAGTGATATTATTTGCCTTGAGGTATTGTTTTGGTTTTTTTAAAGTTTGCCTCTAAAGGAATAAGCCAAATAGCTCTCTTGTCCTGTGGAAATGTGGCTGACATTTCTCAATTTCAAACCAGATGGATTCACTTAGCCTCATTACTAGAGTCTCTTTAATTTATAGGGTGTGACTTGGAGCATATTTAGGCTTGTGGGTCATGTTATGTCACACAGGGAAGAATATTTAGCAAATGCATTAAAGAGAATTTATCTTCTGGTTAATCACACTCCCTGACTAAAGAAAATCCAACTAACGATCTCCCCTAGTCTCTATGCCCAGAAAACCCTGTTTGAGATGTAGTTTGGAATCATAACATACCGAATTACTTTTATAATTTCAGTTTGACAGAATAAATCTGCAAGGTGTTTTTATGGTTTTGATATTCCTACAAAGGATGAACAAGCAAATGTGCATTGAAAAAAGGACATTTCTAAGCTGAGACTTGGTGCAAAATTATGCTTAATGCTTAACTTATCCTTAAGTACAATTTTGCCAAGCAAATTAAGAGAGAGGAAGTTAAAAACAACTGATACTGAATCAATTAATAAACGTTTCATATTTTAAATGTCCATAAAAATTTTTACAATACTGACAACCTGAAAAATGACTTGGTAACAGTGATAGGTACATTTATTATTAGCATGATCTTGTGGAAAAAATGTGAAGAACTAGCTTCTTTTCATTCTATCAGTAGTGAATGTCCTAGATAGCAAAATGAAGCAATGAAGTAAAGGCCAGGAGTTCTGATAATTGCTGCACAGACATTTGGCACTTCTGGGATGCTGAAATGTTGCAGAGCAATCAACAGAGAAGCTGCCTAATTCTGAGGGCCTTTTTCTTTTATTTGGAGGGCTTATCATGCAAATATTCCCTTGTGAGGACTGAGGTATGGTGGGGATGAAAATTAGAATGGCGTAGACCCTTGTGGATAGTGCATATAACCAGGGCAAGACTTTGTGTTTGAGTGACTGCTCAGCCTGCACCTGGCCTCTGCAGGCAGCTGAAGTGATTGATTGGTTCCTGTAAGGCCCTGTAAGGTCCAGGGTGCCTCCTATTCCACTTCTGGCTAGGAGCATTTGCATGTGTGCATGAGTGGACAGGCACACAACATTGACCAAAGCCCCAGGAGGGTCCAGAGACACAGGAGGGAGCTGCCGTGCTCTGTGAGAAACCGGGTGGGCGCTCTGGGCAGAGCACAGAACAGCGTTTGCAGCCTTCACTTTTAGTGTCATTGCTGGCTTTTATCAGATGCAAAATGCAAAAACAGCCCTTGGAGCAAACTAAACTGGCGACTTACATGTTATGAGTGTCATAACAAGATGTTTTAGAGCCATGGCTGGCACCATGGGGTTGGCTGTAGGATCAGCCATAACAGGAGGACAAAGGGTACCTCTACAGAGTTTGCCTTCAGCTGGGGTAATCTAAGAGATTTAGGGTGAGATTGTAAACTTGTACCTAGATCTTGCACTGCTTAGGAAAACATGCTAGCCAGAAGCGTGTGATGCGAAGGGTAAAAGCCATAAGCCCAGGCATACTGCCTTCTCTGGTTACGTTTTGCAAGGAAACGAGTAAGACACAAAGGAATTTACATTCTAGAATGGAGAAGCTTCCACAAATTTTCACAAACAATTAGTAAAATGAATCACTGAAACTGTACTGTGGAACAGACTATGCTACAAATTTGACCACTTTGTTAAGCAATTTTATTTTGCTTTGAAGAGAGGAGGTCTAATAGCTTTTTTATTTCTTGGGTAAGTCTATGATTGTGAGTAGAAAAGAAGCATTGTAATTTGTATCTGTATCACATAAGCTGGAATGTCTATATCTTTTATCTACTATATCCACTTCCCAGGTCAAGGTTACATTCCCAACCTTAGATTTTCAGACTTAATTATCTACAAGGACTGATGTAGCCACATAATGGGGCAGGGGAGTTTTATAGCTTGTGTACAGTAAGAGGCAGATCAGCCAGGCCAAACGACCTAATTATTTTTATTTACCAAAAAAGAAAGCTATGAAAATTAGTCTGCAGTTGTTACAGTTCTGAAAAAGCTCACCCATGTCTCATTCAAACCACACATGGCTGCCCAAGCTGTTGGAAAGCAAGCAGAGTAACTCTGTGAGATTTGAGCTTCCCCATTCAACTCAGCAAGGTTTTACTCAGCTGCCCTTGACCATCTACATTTTGGTGTAAATTGTTCACTCTTTAGGCTAATAAATAAACAATAAAAAGCAGAAGCAGAGGGCAGTAGATACAGGGCAGGGGAGAAGCTACAATTCCTTACAGCCAAGCCAAGACCTCATGGCAACAAAAGTCAGACTCAAGCACAGTAGATCCAAAGAGTATATGCACCAATAACTTAAACAGCTGCCCCATGGAATTTGATTCCCATGCTTCTAAGTGGAAACACCCACTTGTAAAAAGACAGTATGAAACACAACATCTGAAGTTTGCTGCTCTGTAACATCATTTCCTTAGTAATTTAATATCATTCATTTAATTGCTAATGTTCACATTTTCCTGGATTTGCAGCATACTCTGATCTTACCCAGCAGAAAGTTCAATATTGATCCTTGATCCTGCCATGACCTTCCAGTGCCAAATTGGACAAACCACTTATTTTGTGCATGATTCAATTCCATTTATGAAAAATTCTCTTTATGAAAAATGAAGATAATATTATTTCCATGATTTGCAAGGCATGTTGAGGCTAAATGAAAGAATGGTAGGACATAGAATAATAAAATATGAAGGAAATTGCTTTGTTTAAGGATACTGGGAATAATATCACTTTTTGATTAAGGAAGAACTTACAGCAAAAAATACATAATGTAATTTTACCTCTAAGAATTTATGAATTTCTTGCTTCAAACAAGACTTAATGGATTTCTGTGAGATAAAACATCACTAACCCCAATTAAATCTTCGGAATTGCTACTGATTCTAGGCAACCACTCTAAAATCTTACTTGTATGAAAAACATTTCTCTCAAAAGCCATTATTTTGTGAGAAACATCTCAAAGCTGTTTTATTTCTAGCAGAAAAATGCATATACTAAACTCTCATTTTGAGTGAACTGCATCTAACATATTAGAAGAGCGGTAATGCCAGAGTGTGAAGTGCTTTGTGACAAAAAAAATAAGTCCCCAGTACATCTCAATTATAACCAGTCTGCCACTTTTGAATCTCTTACTTGGAATTGCTGGTAAGGAGGGTGTATGTTTAATAAATAGACATCACACAAGCATATATAATAAATGGCTAAATGTACATTTATCCCAGAGATGCAATGCTCAGGGTTTTAAAGTCAGATCATTCTAAAAGTGTATTCAAGTGACTATTAGTCAGTCAACATCTATTTATGGGTAAGATCAAGAGGAATATTGTCTAGAATGATCATTTTAGTGTGCTAACAGGAATACAGAAATGGAATACCAGGTCATATCATCTTTTCTTCTCTTATTTTGTCTCTAGGACTGATGGATTTTATCTTAAAAATTACCAAACTGTGCAATAGTCTCCATCCCCAAAACTTTGTCAAAGTCTTCACTTGGTAATATTTGCTGTATCTCTTGTCATCTCTAAAATATATAGCATGCATTTTTATACCTATATATGAAGCAAGAGAGATTTGTTTCAACTGTCATTATCCTTATACTTTATATTCACTTATATTTTCTTTTTTAATTTAAGTCTTGCTAAATATCCAACATGGTTCTGTGATGAAAATAAATTTCCTATGAGATATGCCAACTATACAACATATAATCTATTTATTTTTATCTTTTGTATCAGCGATGTTGTGGCCAGCAGGACCAGGGCAGTGATTGTCCCCCTGCACTTGGCATTGATGAAGCCACACCTCAAATCCTGTGTTACAGTTCTGGGCCCCGCACTACAAGAAGGACATTGAGGTGCTGGAGTGTGTCCAGAGAAAGGCCACAGAGGTGGGGAAAGGTCTGGAGGTCTAAAGGAAAATCAATTTAATTTTGATTAAAATCAGGTATGTCTTACTATTCTCCTTTGTTTCTTTACCAGGCTTAATTTCTACCAAATTCTATCTCATCACTTTTTCAGCTCATTTACCATGTGGTAGGAATAGTGCTTCAAAATCCATATTCCAGCTAACATCTCATAATCTGTTTGGTTTTTTAAATCAAATTCATTTGTTGTATATCACTGTAGACACAGTTGTGTCACAGCAGGTATTGTTGTCTTACTCTTCTACATATTTTCATATAAATGAATATGCCATTTGCAATTGAAAAAAATTAAATTATACTATCAGATCACAGAATTTTCTGGCAATTCAGACAAATATTCATATAAAATGTGTATTATTTACTCTGGAGATTGGAAATATGTTGGCTAAATTTTGAGTAACCTGGGGCCCTGAGCTGAGACAAATGAAAGCAAACATTTCTCCAGTATCAAGGGATAAAAAATTAAGTCTAAAGGAGCTTCCTAATACCTAACTGTCTCCTGATAATGCCTAGATTTCACTCAGTGTGAAATCTAGGGAAGAAAGCTTTGCTGAATATGTATAGATGTGGTTTCTTCTTTCTTTGCTTTTTTCTTATGGTAATTTACAGCAACTGAATTCAGTCACAACCTTTCCTGTCTGGCCTCTTTTTTAGTCCCAGTGTTTGAGCACCTGTGTTGGATATCTTGTTCAAAGAGAGCATTAATTGTGTTTTTTTTCTGACTATCATGAGCAATGGGAGAATGGGCATCCTGGTGAGTTAACCTGGAGGGGCAGCTTAGGGTATGCAGGATCGAGGGTGCTTTCCTGGCCCACTTTGGTGTGCACACCAAAGCATGGCACCACTGCCAGACACCTTTGTTTAAACCCCCTCCCAGTTTGGGAATGACCATAATTTCTTCAGGACATTTATTTTCAGTTTGTAACTCTGCCAACAGCAGTGCTGTTGTCCACCTCTATTGCCTGAGGGGTGACTGGGGTATGAATCTCCCCTGTCTACAGTGACAAGAATGAGTGCCTTTGGAAGCCACCTCTGGAGACCAGACCTTCATGGTTCAACACCACTCAGACAGCATTTCAGTTTCTACTCAGATTGTTGACACGCCAATATGGATGCTTAAAACATGTCATTGTGCTCTCATTATCGTCAAGAGAAATTTAGGGCTCTATTCAGTTGCCTGAGTGTCATTTGAAATGTCCTCCAGCTGCCATTCTGCAAGTATGCTGATGTCCACTATTAGTTCAGATTTTTTTTTTTTTTCTGAGAGCTAGATAGAAAAGAATAAGAAATGTAACTCAGCCTTCCTTTTTCTACCCCGTGGGCTTCAGCCTCCCTTTCAGCATGGTGGCTGATACATCTGCTGAGAGCAAATCCTGGTCCCACCCAGGCTGTGTCTGGGCCTCTGGCAGTGATGCACTCAAGACAAGGTGGCCACATTTGCTCCTCAGACCTGCTGGCTCTGCCACTCAGAATGGATCCAGCAGTAAATAACCCTTGTCTAGGAGACGAGAAACAATAGTACTGAAGCAGAGACCAGAATACAGCACTAACCCTCTTAATAGCATGTTTTACCTGCTTAGGTTCAGTTTGTTCTCTGTCTCTTGCTTGTTTGCCCACTGTCCTCTGTATGGCATGGCAAGGCCTGGTATTTTCTCACACTGTTCTCACATCCCTTTGATTTTTTTGCTTATGCATCTCCCTCTATATAAATCCTTTCAACAGTGTAATCACTCTTGGCACCTCTCAGACAATTCAGTTCTAGTTGGAGTTCTGCATGCTTCAAATAGCCTAGACTGTATTTCAAGCACAATTGTCTAAAGAGAGCAGAAACAATTTCCTTCCTTTTGCTCAGTATTGACGTTCACATCATTATTTTTATGTTTTATGAGTGGATACTGTCCTTAGTATCAGAGCTCCACCATATAAAACATGGCACAAATATAATCAGAAAGTATATAGATCTCTATTACATATAGGTGTCTACATCAAATTATTTAGAGATGAAATATGTAAGAACAGGAGTTCTACTCCTTTCATTTTACATATGGAGAGTGGATAAAAGAATGGAAATATCCAGATACCTACTGAGAGAAAGCTTGTGGGATTATCAAAAGTGACTCACGAGGAATTTGGGAAATCTGATTCCTGAACGTGAAGTACTTCTCTGCCAAGAGAGTGATCTCATTGTACCTGTTATATATATATCTTGCTCCACTTCCCTTGAGGTCAAGAAGTTGTTTTCTTTTCCTTCAGTCTCTGTCTGCAGGAAACTGTCTATATTGCTATTCCAACCAGCTGCAAATATTAATGGTATAAAAACACATCCTCTGGAATGCTAACATTTCTCTTATTCAGATGACTTTTATTTTTCTGTGCCAATGTAAAAAAAGTAAATACCATTTGCAAGAACTGACAGCACAGGAAAACAATAGTATGACCACAGTAGTATTACAGCTCCTCTATCTGAAAATCTAACTTTTGTTCAGAAATCCAAATAGTACAGTGGCTGTTCTTTTGAAGCTGTACCCAGAGCTGTGATATAATTTTCCTTGACTTGCTCACCAGTACACATAACTGGTTTCAGCCTTTGCAAAGGGTATCTATGAGCCAGATAGCCTAAACTTTTGCCTGGAAAGCTGCTGGAACAAATTCCTAAACCTCAGATTATAAGCACTTGAAGGATAATACAGTAATAGAAGCATATCAGTGTGGATTTGCAAGAGCAGTCATGTCTCTTTAGTTCCATTTCTCAGTAGGGTAACAATGCCTAATGGATAGGGCAGGAATAGAAATAGGATACCTGCATCTTGGCTTTAGTAAAGCTTGTGGCACAGTCCCTACATTTTCATATGCAAATATGGAAAATATTGATGAAGTGGTTTTATCAAGGATTTGCTTTCAAAAAATGGAAAATCCTGACAAATTGTGAGGCCCAGCAAAAGTCCCTCTCCTTTAATATTTCATATGAACCTTGAATATTGTGGTGATGAAATGGGTAGTCCCATGAAATCTGCAGATTACAATGTTGAGAAGTAGAACATGCACTTCAATGGTCAGAACTAGAACTGAGAATGAATTTTATAAATTAGAGCACTAGTCTTAAATTAATATAACGAAATTTAATAAGACCAAACTAAAAGCTCCCCAGGTAGAAAAGAAAAATTAAAATCACAAATTCAAAATGAGATAAAAAGCATCATTTACTGTTTAGCTAACAAAACTGCAAGCAAGGCTGGAGGGGTTGCATGAAATGAGTCAGTGCTTGAGATGCTGTCACAAGAGAGACAGGTCTCATTCTGAAATGTCATTATATACAAGACTAACTGATAGCTAAATATTAACGCACAAATAATTATTAATATACTGCATAGCTATTACACTTCTTAGAAGAAATGCTAGAGACTTGATGACAACTACATTTTCCATTTTGAAAACCATCATTAAAAAATTTGTGGATAATCTGGAAGAAAACCCCAAGTGATAAACAAAAAAAAAATTGTCTAAAGATTTTGCAGTAAAAGCTGAAGAAAATGTTCAGTCCAGAAGAGAGAATACTGAGACAGGACAGTATTATCATGTTAAGATATTTGAGACTGTTTAAGTAATCAACCGTTTTCAATTGGAGTGATAAAAAAAGAGGAATTCAGACTAAGTTATAACAAGATATTTAAATTTGATATTGTAAAAGCTTTTTTGATGTCAAGAGAATTGAACACTTTATCTAATTTAATTGTTTAATTTAATTATCTCTGAAGGTTGTGGAATTCTTGGAACAGGAGATTTTGAAGGACAGGTCCAGCTGAAGAAGTGTCTGTCAGGACTATCTCAGAAACTGTGTTAGATCTTCTTTCAGAGGTAGGAAAGCCAGTCAATGACCTTCTGAGATATCCTTCTAGCTTTTATGTCAGTGGATGACCAAAGGGCTTATGCTGGATCCATGGGCGGTATCCATGGGTTCTGACTATCTTCTGCTTGCTCTGTCTCTCTCCTCTCTTTTCTGTTTCTATCTTGCTACCTCACATTCATTGTTAAATAAATTCCAAATTATTGACTTCTGCATATTGTCTCGTTTGCACCTTAATTCAGGCAGAACATCTCTCACTAGTCTGATCGTAACACACATATGCTGCTGTCATTTCATCAGTCAACCAAAAATTTAAAAAAAGATCAGACACCACCAGGAGAAGTATGCAGCACCCATTTCCCAGCATCTATGATCCATGTCACTAATGTGGCTGGGTTTTATTTTGGATCAGCTTGCAGCATTTCCAACTGCACATCCTGATTCCAAGGCCCTGATGCTTAGTCACCTGCACCTTTCAAGGACCACTGGTTCACTAATTTAAGCCAACTCCCATCTGATCACGTTTCACTGGTCGTTCCCTGAGTGGTTTGCCCAGTCACACTAGTGCAATTTATTCAGATATAATTGTAGGTAGATATAGAAGCCAAACTAATATATTTTAATCCAGTGCCCTAGTATAAACATTTGTCACTCATTCTCTCTTTCTCCAGTGCAACATGAACTCAATAACATTTGAACTCATGTTGAACTTCTGAACTCTCAATTTTGAGGCAAGTTTGTACTTAGCTGACTATGGAGGAATGAACAATACTTTGTCATTCAACCCTGACAATTTTTCTGGAATTCAGAGCCGTGTTTCTGAGTACTTTGAATAAAAATTACTATGAGAGTATTTCCTGAAGCTACTCACTTAAGTAGTGGCCCAGTTATGGCAGAAATGAAAACTCTATTCAAAGCCTCTCATTTTGAAAAAAATGAAAGAAAAATCCTGAAGGGGAAAAATTGGCAGTGAATCAGAGATGGAAGAAGATTTACTGCTCCCATTTGTTGAAGATGCCCTCATTAAGCTGACACAGAGTGAGCACTGAAGACATGCCCTTTGGGAGTGGGGCATTAAAGAGAGCTAACTTTGAACAGAAAAATCAGGGTACACTCTGTTGGTATGAATAAATGTCTTTCTGATTATGGAGATTTTAACAAGTATACTGTAGCATAAATGAAAAGTACTTATGTGTTTGAAAGATCATTCTCAGAGAAAAGAAAGAGACTGAGATCTATAGGCTATTGAGATCTTTCATATTTCCTTAAAAATACATCCTTTTAGGGAAATTTACTGTGCCTCTAGACTCTTATCTCAGAATCCCTTAGACAATCTCTGAGATCAGTGAATATGTGAACCTTTACTGATGTATCAGGAGAATTATCCCCTAACCAGTGTTACTCAATATTTTTATCCCATGCTTCACTTTTGTCAATAAGTAACATTCCCAGTGCACTACAGGGCACTGCACTTCATTCTAGGATTAAGCTCCCCCAAAATGTAGTTCTGCTTCTCTCATTTGATTTTTAACTGCAGGGATACGGTAGACACACCTGCATATTTCAGAGACGTTCTGCCGCACCTTTCTGTACCTTCTCTGCTGGATATCATTAGTATTGTCTTATACCTTTCAGTTAATGACTTGGTTGTCTAAAGTTTCAGAATTCCTACTTTAAAAAGGATTTATTCTATCTGGCTTAGCTAACAAGCTGGGCCAGCTCAAAGTTGCTACACATCCTATTTGATAGAGAACAAATCTATAATGATGTGCAAGGTGATGTGTGATTCATATTTCCCTGCATGTATTCACAGTTGCATAAATCCTAGTTTATAAAATCTATGAAAAATATAAAGGACTTTTTGAGTAAGCAAGTTGACCAAATTATTTTGCTGTGCAAGCGCACGTTGACAGATCTAGACAGCTCCTTTGTACTGTAATGAATTAAATCAGAACAGAAAACAATCATCTGTTTTTAACAAGCAAGTAATCATTGCATAATTCAACACAATACTTAAACACTGGCTTAATTCAACTGAAAATTACCTACAGTCTCAATATATGAAGGCTATAAACATCCAGCAGAAGATGGTTTCTCATCACAGGTGTTGATGTATAGATGAATGCCATTTATTTTAGCCAAACAAATTTCAAAATTTGATGTGATTGGGTATGAAACTAGTTGTGAAATATATTGGGGGTGAAAATAGAAATTTTAAAACTATAAAAAGACCATAATCACTGCAATAAAAATATAAACCAGCATCTATTAAATTTTATCTCTAACTGACGGCTAAGATCTTTAAAACCTCTTTCCAATATTCCCAGTGAGTTAGCTAGATTCCATCACTTGTCTCCTTTATTAACACTTCTAAATCACTTTCCCAAGTCAATAGGAGTAAAAATACTTAAAACAACACCGAAGTAAATAGTAAAAGTAGGGTACATCAGGTTTTTCTGGATAAATGGTAGGACTGGTTATCCAGGGTAAGGGTACAAACTCAGGGAAGCAACACTGAAGACAAGAACGGTTGAGAGTGAACTGGAAGTTTTGTTCTGTTTAAATATCAGCATCTGAGCAATTTCACTAACAATAAGATACTCATTATTCTAATTGTGTTTTCTGGATGATGATTGGACAGAAATTACTTTAGGGATAATAGTTATTGATAATCTCCAGATTCCAACTGTGACAACTGCTTAACAAAAATGCTTCAAAATTTCTATGTCTGAAAACTGAGTCCTTTGCTGTTGTTTATTGCCTATCAATTGTCTTGTTGCTGAACCTTCTTCATTTGGAGTTTCAAGACACACCGTTTTAGCAGAAACAGAAAAAACCTCTGCAAAATGCCTTTACAGATCTAAGGGGAAAAAAAAAACCAGTTGTGGAGGCAATTCTGAGAGCAACAAATTGTCACCCTGTTTACACTTTATTTGTCTTTTCACCTGGCGATATCTGTCTGTGACTTTACTCAAATACCTGCTCTCCCTAGCAAAGACTGCACATCTAGTGGAGGGTGTCCCTGCCCACAGCAAGGGGATTGAGATTGGGTGATCTTTAAGGTCCCTTCCAACCAAAACCATTCTACAATTCTATGATCTCCTTGTGTGATCACTGCTGTTTGTGCAATGTCTATACAACAAACATCATCTGATATTATCCGAAGGGACCAAGAGTAGAATGGATGCCTACTGCAGCTATAATAAATATTTGAGTCAAGATTTGGGAGTGCTTATCTTGACATTTAAGGTTACCATTGCATAGATATATAGCTGTAGGTCTTATTAAGCATCTTTCACAACAGACACCCTAAAAGTGAAACAAAAAAAGGAGATCGTTTTCTTGAGAGCCTAACTGTTAAATTATTACCTTACTTTCCTTACTTGCTTTAACATGCAGAGGAGACATCAAACCAGAGACTTCTCTGAAGGTGAGAATAGCTAACCACAATTACCTGCAGGCTACAATCAAGGAAAAGCTGTGGTGGCAG
Organism: Nicator chloris; assembly: GCA_013400495.1. NCBI lineage: Eukaryota > Metazoa > Chordata > Aves > Passeriformes > Pycnonotidae > Nicator > Nicator chloris. The sequence goes on from WAAE01010681.1 coordinate 69,490, forward strand.
TGTGTCTGCTGAGAATGAATATCCCAAGCCCCCAAAGGATACTTTGGTTACTGAAGCACTTCATGAAAAGGGTCCCACCATCATGTCCTCCTTCACCTTTCCCCAAAGAAATGGAATGTTTTTTAGAGAGCATGGTCATGTCCAGGCATACTTGCTGTGACCTGTGAACCCTGGTCACTCTGGTTCCTCTGGACATGGAATGAGACAAGGCCAGCTGTTTCCTAGATCCTGGTTGGGAACCATCATCTCTGCTGGGAGGAAACTCTGGTCATACATGCCTGGCATCCATAAAGTGAGCTGCACTGCCCAGACAGAGGAGCCTGGATCTTCATCATCTATTTCAGCCCATCAAATGAAAAGCTACAGCATTTTGGCACTGAGGTTAATGTCCTGCCTGGCACCTGGCACCTGACTGTTGAGCTGCTGCCTTCAGCTGGTATCCTTAAATATTCCTAATCCAGCAATATAGCCTTTGCTCACTGTGTTAAACTACAAAACACAAACTGGGATTCTTGTTTTGGCAAATGAAAACAAAACCTCTCCCTGGCATACAACAGATGAAAAAGCAAGGCCTGGCTTCAAAAAGCATTAATAATATCAAATGCCCAATGTGACTGACTTGTAAATTGCGCAGAAATCAGATGCAGAGAATTTTCCTCAGTATTCGGTAGGCATTTGATAGAATAAATCACAACATATCAGATTTCTTTATTCTGTGTAACTGGAGTCATAACCTCAGCTAACTGGATTTTCGCTACTTTTCAAGCCTGACTGGAAAAAAAAGTGTGAAAATTGATTAGGTTAGAAAAACTGGCATGAAATAAATAATTGATAGAAATAAACTGAGTAAGAAAGGAAACAGCTTAGACACTTTCTCTGTTGGGTAGAAAAATGAGAAACGTTTGATATCAGTTCATAAAAGCAATTATCTTTATAAACATATAAAATTATTATTTTCCGAAGAGTACGTGGACATGTTACAAACACTTAAGAAACTGTAAAATCCATCACTAAAGCAGATGCTGTTTTAGCAAAATCAGAAATTCTTTTAAAATGTAATTAATTGTTGGCAAAAAGTACTTACTCCTTTGCAATTGTAAATTAATAAGATGTATTTAATAATTTATCAATTATCAATTATCAATCATTAGTGATTATATTTATTTATACCCAAACTTAATATTGGAGGGTTTCTTATTGAAGTGAAAAGGCTAATTCAGTCTTAGGATTTTACCTAAGTAAGATCAGGTAAATTATAACCTTAGAATCTGATTGACCAAATGGGGATTAGAGCAGATATGTAGAAGCAGATATACAGTGTTGTTGAGGAATCAAGCTGCTATTGATATCAGATTAAGTGAAGGCTGCATATAAGACTGGAACTGTATAGATCACTTTAGGTAAGTTAGCAAAAAGTCTAAGTTATGCTAACAACCCAGCAGAAGTACTAAAAGAATTAAGCAGTCAAATTTTAAAAAGTCATAAAAGCAGACGATAACTCATTGAAATCCTTTCAGCTTTGACTCATTTAATTGGAAATCCTCCCAGACACTAACAGAAAGTGGATCCATTCCTAACATAGGTGCTACAGCAAAATTACATTTGGGAGCTGCCAAACAAGAAAATTGCAATTCCTGCCATTGAAATATGCATTAGACCTTGTGTATGAAAAAGCTCTTGTTAACCAGTGGGAAACCAGTGCCACTGCTTATCTAAACAGTTCCTATGAAAAATCTTGTTTCACAAAGAAAATAATTATGGAGAATTACAACCTTCAATATAAATTGCAATAAGAAGGCAAACTGGCTGTTTGGCTGGTATGAGTATAAAAGGCTTGATGTCTCCTAACAAAATTCAATCTCAAAATCCACAGTTTTTATCTGTTACACCATTAGAATACATGGCCTGTATATACTTGTTTTCCTAGACTTTTTTTCACAGTGTTTTTTACTGTTGTGAAATAGTTACATTTCTTTCAAAACTTCTATTTAGAAGAAAAAAACATCAATTTTATTTTTACTTTTACAGAAGCATCCCAGCAGGGTATTCAGATCACCAGCAGTAGACATATGCTGCAGGTATAACATTTACTTATTTTCATAGGAACCCAAGATCTAGTAGCAATGAAGAGCAAGGAACTTCAGAGTGACTCCAACTGTTAGGGCAGACAGACATAGAAGGTTGCCTGTTAGAAACCTTAGTGTCTGTCTTGTAGGAACAGCAAGAAAGGGTGGATTAATGCTTGCTGAAGGCAATGGGAGTTCTGAATTCATCTTCTTGAGAGAAGTTAAGAAGCTACAACGATCTCCAGAAGATTTCTGCTTTGAAATCAATAAAATTTCCAAGTAAGGAGTTTCTCTAGTGAATCCATAATTACTGGCATGAATTTTGTTAATGCCATGATAAGGTATGTCATATGGACAGTATCATTTACTAACGAAGGATTACATCTTTGCAACTTTATTACCCTGTCTTAATAACTGATCATTGAAATAGATTAAAAAGTGGAAGAATTTAATATCAATGTACTGTTTAGATACTTATCATTCACACTTAAACACTGTGATAAGGCTATAGCACAGCTTCCTAATATTAATTTCCACAAAATATGAGTTATCTCTGCAATGCACTTGAGCCATGATTTGTTATATGCTTTTGTTTATGTCATAGTTATAGTTGTCATATAAAATTTTTCAAGCTGGATAAATGTTCTGAAAATTTACACGTAAAAACATTTCACTTCTTCACATTTGATTTATAAATGTTAGATTTTTTGCGGGTTTTTTAACATAAAAACAAAACCTCAAGCATAATGAGGATATAATTTGGCTAGTGCAAAAAAAACAGAGCTGTGATAGTTCTGATGTACTTTGTTTGAAAGCTTCACAAAGTTTAGAGGGAAACAGGCAAATGCTCTTCTGGAGCTATTCTGAGAATCATCTCAGTGAGAACAGCCCAAGGTGGACTTTTCCACCTGTCTGCAGTTCTTTAGTTCCCACAAGACCCTTTCATCTCAGACCCTTGGGTCAGATGAGCAACTTGGCAAATTTCCACCTGCTCATCCTCAACTAACCCACACCATGAACACCCTGGGATCTAGTGGTGATTGTAGCCTTCTTAAGTCTCTGAATCTTGGATGACCTGGATCCCTATGCACACAGATTTCCCGCTGCTGTGTGTCACACCTGCCATTTCTCTGCGTGTCCTGGATACCCCAGAGCATCCCAAGCAGCACTAGGTATGTATGGGCAGGCAAATGAGCCTTGCCCATGATCCAGTCTCACATGCACTGAATCCCTCTGCAAGGAGGATGGAGAGGACACAGAGCTGTGCTCAGTTCATGTATCCCCATACCAGACCCGGCTGAGCAGATGAGCACCCTGCCTTCCGAGGGGGACACCCTAAAAGAAATCAGTCATCCTTGTGGTATTTTGGAGCTTGTAGGCCTTGGCCAGGGAATGTCTACAGAACCAGCTTGTGGTCTCAGGCCTGGGGCTTCTCTGATGCCAAATTTTAGTAGTACAGGACAGAAACGATAAAGTTCCTCACAATTACTGTAGAAAACGGTCACCTCAGACAACTCCAAATGCTGAGAAAATCTGGTCATAGGCAGGAGGATACAGGACTTGCTGACAACCTAATACTTCTCGTGGTCTTTTCACCCTATTTCCAGCCCTCACCGGAAATATTAACTGTTTTTCTAGTAAAACAACCCAAGGGGTCATGAATACACTGGTTTCAAGGCAGATCTAGTTTGCCTGAAAACACCAGTGCCAATATTTATAAAGCAGGACCAGAAGAGGAGATCACTGCAGTATAAAAGCCGAATCACTGGGGTAAATGCTGCGACCCTACCCACCAGCACAGCCTTGAGTGGACATGGACACAGATCCAGGCTGATGGATGTCCTTGTGACTGGAGAAATGCTGAAGTGTGTCCCCAGTTCCCAACGGGCCCATGTCAGGGGAAATCTGTGCGTGTGGAGCAACCACACCCTAATGATGGAAAGGACAGGAGAAAGTCTCTGGGATCCACTGCTGCAGAGAAACAGAGAATTCCTTCTGGAAATGCCAGTTTCCAAAAACTGGAATTACTGTCAGAAGTCCCAGCACAGACACAGCCTGCTTGCACAGAGTTGAGAGCTGGGTCAGAGTGTCAGTGCTGTCTGTGTGTGTAATGCTTCTCTGGAAAAGTGGGAAGTTATATAGTTCAGATATTCCTACTGATGCAGTCATTCATCCACCACTGGATCATGAACATTGTCAGAAGGGTTTCTTGGAAGTTGTTTCAGGGTGCTACCCTGGTTTTCCTATTGTATCAACTGCTGCACTCTCATGGCTCCCAATTCCCTCAGGAATATTCTTGAGGGAAGTCACAAGACAATCCTGATAAACCTTCTAAGTGCAGCATCAGGCACTTTGTAGCATGATTACAATTTCTTTGTCTTACTCATGGTTGTATTTGTATACAAAAAATTCCTAGGAAGGTTGGGGGTGTTTGACTCATCTTTGCACCAATAAGCAGCCGTTCGGAGATTAGTGAGACTATCTTAGTCCCAGGAAAATTTGAAGTAAAGGCTTAATATTGACACTCAGGTGGCTTAGCCCACAGGTTTGCTTCAAAATAGGAGAATTCCTTTTCATGTAAAAGTCTGATTTCACCTCTGTGACTGTAGAGAAAAAGTACCAGGTACATTGGGAAGGTGTACAGAGAAAACAGTTTTATTTGATAGTCTAGAGGCTTGAACCATTCTACAAGAGGGAAAATAAGGATCCCTGACTCTCAAGAAGTCTTTCTGTATTTTATTTGCATGACTTTTAGTGCCAAATGCTTGACAGCAAATCAAGAATCAAGCCTCAGCCCAGTGGTCCAGCCAGTAGATATGACAGGTATTGTGTCACATTCTTAACTGATGAAATAATTTTGAATCACATTGCTGAAGTGATAAAACATGCATACCTGTATGCTTCAACCTGAAAATGGAATAGAGTTTCCTTCCTAGAGGAGAGGTCTACAAGCCAGCCTATTACATAAAATTTAGGCCTCTTTCTCATGCCAGATTTAAAAAGATAATGGTATAGGAGCTGGTAGGGAATTTAATTTTTGTGGAGTAGTAGGCAGCCCTTAAAAACCTGTCACAAGCTGTAGGAGAATTGGTGATGCCAGAAATGTATGCAGTAGTCACAACACAGAGATTAGGACAAGGATTCTGTGGGGAATGGATGACTAGAAGGCAAAGTGGGGAAATGAGGCTGACAAAAATAAAGATAGAGAAGGGTCATAGGGTTATGGATAAGTACACTGGAGGAAAGAAACTAGAGGCCTGAAAATAGCCATGCAGGAAATGTACTTTTAGGGTGTGAAACCCAAGCCAATGGACTTGTATTATAGGAACAGAGACTGAGGCTGAGAAAGGGGTATGCAGAAGGCAGGACTGAGGTGTATCTGAACAGAAATGATCACATGGGTGTGATAAAGACAGATACAGCTCTGCACACTCCTCTCCAGAGCTGGGAGTGGAGCTCAAAGCTCCTGGCATTGGCCACTCCTCCAGTGCTGTCTTGTTTCTCAGTGGGAAACTCTGCCATCCTATATTCTCCTTATCCCCATAAAAATGATCCCCTGCTACTGCCATCAGCTGCTCCCTGAGCTGGAGTGGTGGAGCTGTCTGCAATGATTCATAAAGCTTTATCCTGCAGGATGCTGGTTCTCTGAACAGCATTACTCTGGGCTACTCGACTATGGAATTTTAATTTTCTTTTTTTTTTTCTTTTTTTTCTTTTTTTTTGGTGTGCAATAAATATCATATGGATGTAATTACTGTCTATGGAGTTAATAATTGCCTTGCATATCCAAGAAAGTCGATTTACTCAAGAAAAGGTCAGAAAACAGACTGTAGTATTACTCCTTCTGCCTTCTGACTTTGAACAGAAAACACTCTAAGTTTTCTGTAGATCTCATTAAGCTTCTAAATTCAAATCTACATTTTAAAAAAGATGAATTTTCACAGGCAAGACTCTGAACTTTTTAATTAACCTGCACACACACACATAGAGAAGAGGATGGCAATATTTACCAAAATCAATCTGATAACAGTCCAATCTATATTTCTATTATAAAGCTGTTTCCCTACTCCGGACACAAATAAACCTCTGCTGACCAATTTTTCCATCTAAATTCCACATGAGGAAAAATCTTTTTCTCCTAACAATAAATAAGAACAATTTTAAGAGGATTCCAACAAGTCAACTCACAAATGAAGACAATCTTTATTGACTTGTACTGATTGCTCTCTTTCTGAAAATAAGTGATAATAATGTGAAAAATAAAAACAAAAACAAACAAAAGGAACCAAGATAAAGCCATACTTTGGTAACTTTATAGGGCAAAAGCTGTGTGGAGACAGTTCTTTGGGACTTAAGGACACTCAGTATTTCATAGAGCTACCAGACTTAACAGGTCAGATGGCTGCTATTTTGACATAGGGAAATTGCTGTGTTTCTACACAGGGATACTGTTTTCCTTTCTTTGCTTAACAAGAGAGATCACTTTTGTTTTGACATGGGAACACTGCTTTATTCCCACCTCCTGCCCAGCTCCCACTTTGCTATGCCTGGCACTTCCCAGGCTCCCGGTGCTCAGAGCCACCAGCCAAGCTGTCAGGCTGCCCATGCACTTTTAAGTGCTGCAGGGGGCCACCTGGCCAGGAGGAAAATGCCGGGGAGAGGGAAAGACAAAGCAGCAGCCTAAGTCAGGAGAATGGTGGAGCCAGCTTATTGAAAGGGGTCATCTGCTCACGGTCCTCGACCCAAACCCCCTAACTTTGGTCACACATAAAATCATTTGCTTCGACAGCTCAAACGGGCAGCCAAAGCACACGTGACACTTTCTCCGTGGTCATTGTGATAATATAGCACTGTTCCTCTTCTGCCAATTAGGACACAACCACTGAATCATTTAAGTTGGGAAAGACTTCCAAGATCATCAAGCATGTCCTTTCACTGCTCTCCATCCTGTCAACCAGATCATAACACTAAGTGCTATGTCCAGTGCTTTCTTGAAAATATCCAGGGAGGTTAAAGCAAACAAGAACAGGTGGACATAGCTAGAGCATGAAGCTTTGGATACATAAATCAGAAAGGTAGAATAGATATTTAGATAGAAATATATTTCCCCTCTTCCTCAAACCTCAGGGATGTCACTGGGGGGTGGTAGGACGTGACCAACCCAGTGGCAGCAGGCTGGCCCAACCTGTGGCACTGCTGTGAGCACAGACTTGGCCTTGCTGACATGCACTGTTAGACACGCACAGCTCTGTGCCTCCTGCCACATCCCCCATGGATGGCATTGGCTTCTCCTCTCAGCCACAGTCATGGAGAAGGCTTTACCAACTCTCTCCTGCCCCTGGACAGGTACAATCCACGTTCCTAGCATATGCCATGGGAAATGGAAGTAAAACGGGTCAAGAGAGGAAGACTGCAAAACCCTAGCTATTTTCCTGTGTGAAGAAAATTTACATTTTCCTAATAACTTCACTTCTGGGAATCTTCTGAGCCTCAGCTTGACCTTGGTCTCTGAGCTATTAGCCAGCAGCCAACCAGCTTTGCTGCCTCAGTCAGCTTTAGAGGCACTCAAGGAGGGAAACGTAGTCACCCTCAGGAAAAGCAGAAATTCAGCTGCAGATTTGGAAATGCTGGTAGTAGCCTTAGAGGCCTAAAGAGCTATGGGGAGATGATCCTCAATTTCTGTTATTTCCTCATAGTAACAGATACTGCTGCAGATTCACCAATGGTCACATGGAATGGCTGTTACTGAAATGAGTACACTCACAACTTCCAAGGGAGCTGTGGATTACCAGTGACTTTAGAGAGGCATTTCTAGTAACCAGAGCCCAGTTTTCAAAGTTAGAGGAAATAAAATATCCATGAAATAGTAGCATACAGTTGTTCATGAAGATAAAATTCTTCAATTTGTTTTGAGATCTATGTCATGGAAACCATAACATGCACTTTCCTTGCTGTAATGGCATACCATGAAATTATTTTGGTTTTTGTGGAGGATTAGGTTAAAGACCTGCTATCTATGGAATTTAAGTTATATTATTATGATGATGTTAACTTTGATAATGAAGTAGATATAAAATTAAATAGCAGATTTTGTAATTGAAAACAAATCAGGTCTAATTACACTGCAATTCCTTAGTGTCAGAACCACAAAGTAATATGGCATTTGCAGTTTAGCCAAGGGAACTCACATTTCATGATAGAACAGCAGCTTTATCTCTCGTTATCTCTTGGTTCTTCAGAGTTTGAATCCCATTGCTACTGAACTTGAATCTATCTTTGGAGCTTCAATACATATTTTACGTAAATAAGCTATGTGACAGTGAAGAAATTACTGCAGAATACTGTACAGTACAATCAAAATGCTCTATTTCTTCCTGGAAATGTAGTGTGGCATGGAAATGGCAACACACTTCAAAACAGATTCCAAGTGGCTTAGAAAATCGTACCATGCGAGTTCATTTTTGTATCTTGACTGAATATTAATAAATTTAAATGTCCACTCTGATTCCTCTGTGATTGTTCCAGCACTATATACTCTTCATCAAGACCTAGTTGTAAAATCAGCTGTGTATTTATAATTTATCAGAGAACTGAGTGAACTAGATTTCCCCATCCCAAGAAATGCAGAGTGCCTTCACTCCGTTGCCTCAGTGGGAGTTGTGGGAATTCAGTTCATTGCTGTATCTTCTTCTTAAAGAAATCTACTTGGTTTGTGTTGTTGTTTGTTTTACAAGAAAAAGACAAGCTTCTAAATTCTTGTTCAAACACAGGATTATGATATTTTTTGCTAATATCCCTGCTAATAGGAGCGCTGAAATAGCAGAACCTAACATGAAGTCAGACAGTCACACTTTCATAAATCATTCATGTAGTAAGCAGCTGGTGGTGCAAAAGTAATAGCATGCTCACTGCTACCCAGATGATAAAAACATTTTGTCTTCTGTGCTGAATTTCACTCCACCCCTCATACAGTCAGACATCTACTCAGAGAGAAAAAGGCAAAAAGAAATAGAACAGCCCTGGAACACACAGTTTAAAAGTCAATAATTAATTAATTCTTATTCCCTAATATCTTTTATGTGAATACAAAGCCTGGGATGATGCATTCGGTCAAGACACACTTTTTCAGGATGAGACAGGATGGGGGTGGAATGACCCATGAGAAGTTCTTACCATTCATGCTGTTCATGCAAACACAATGACTCTCAGGTGACAGGTGTCCACTGACTCCTCTGCAGCCCCTGGAGAATCTGCCCCATCTAGTCTTTATGAGCATCACAGAGCAAACACGTCTGCACTTTCAGGCTGAACACAGGACCCAATGAACTCCAGCATCAGCAGCAAGAATGTAAAGATAAATTTCTGGTGTCCCATGCAGCTATGGAGCATGAAGTACGTGTTCAGCATCTATGGAGAAGGTGACACTAGCAGGTGATGGTCCTCACCTCTCCTTTCTGTGCTTTCTTCCTGGTGGCAGAGCCTTGGCAAAACTTCATATTTATAAAGACAGGGGAAAGGGAATTAGCCATGGAATACAACAGTCAGAAAAAGAAATAGATAAGTGTGTGTAAGTACCAGAAACACATAAACAGCAAATTATTTGTTAAATGAAACAAGATAGCAGCAAAATTTTGTATTCCTAGTTTGTTGTACATGTCCAGAAAGCCCTAGCAAGACACTGTGAAAATCCATTCTTCCTTGTTTTTTTGGAATGGTTCTTGATTTCACTTAAACATATATCTTTATCTGGAACAATATGCTACTCTTAGGATATGAGAGCACCAGATAGAAGGATTGGCCAGAATGAACTTTCTACGGAAACTTCTGGGAGTTACTGAAGCAAATATTGCTGATTCGGATGTCTTTTACACTTCCTCGGGGACCTGACCCTTTTATGAAAATTAAAAGGTTTTTGTCTGTGTGAAAAACACTGACATGCAGAAATGCAGTGAATAGATGACCCAAAGCTGTAGCCACCATCCCTTCTAATTGTGGCTGTGTATCAAATGCAAGGAAAATGCAGACAATCTGATCGTGCTGTGGTCAGTGAAAAATCACAGTAAGCCAGCAGGCAACAGTAACAACTCCCCCTTTCCTCCTTCCCAGGCTGTGCTTGCTTTCTTCCTGTGGTCTCTCTTTCAGAAACTGCTGATTAAGAAAGCCCTCAGAATATCATGACCCAGGTGGGGAGGGGGAGGACAGGGAGGGAAAAGAAGAGATGATATTTATGATTAAGAATCTCAATCACTCTAGAATAAACTTAAGATCATTGGCAATAGAAATAGTTGACTTAACAGATGGTAGGCAGCTCCTATCAGAGGAAACCTTTTTGAGCATGAGCTTAATTGAATGGTTAAGATCTGTATAAATTAGCATTTCAAATCTGTGCATATATTCAGCTTGACTTTCAGAATAATCTTTTAGAGGCTTTAAGCTCCTCTAAGTGTAAAAATTATTGTCAGAAATTGATTCCAAATTTTCAGATATTTATAGGTAAAAAAAGAAAATTAATGTTCTATTACCTATCTTCAGAAAGAAAATGTTTGGTAATGCAAGCTATAATCTGCTCCTGGTTCCCATGAATCTTAAGAGTGTTTCTTATGGAAATTCTCTTAAGTAATTCCTAGGGGTAAACATCTGCCAGTAAAAAATTTTGTTAGATAAATAATTTGAATTTACAGTAATTGCCCTGTTTGACGATCTTGCACTAAAAACTAATAATTAAAAAAATTAGCAACAAATCTCTACAGTAACCCTTTTCTGAAAATTTTCACAGTAGCATGGATTGCTGTGTGTGTGACAGGACATCAGCTCAATAGAAGAAATTGTTATGAGCACCCAAATAATTCTTAACGCCAGCATGTGCCTCAGTACAATTGCTCATGGGAGCTGTTAAACAAGTGCGGCACATTGCACTGACATTTGCAACAGAAGTGAGTTTCCATATATTATGGTGCCAGTGGTGGGCTATTCCTGTGAGATAAAGTCAACTGAATTCAGTACAGGTAGAAGAGCAGGAATGAGATTTATTGCCTAGAAAAACCTAAAGGAGAGAACGGAGCAAATCTACTTAATTCATCAAGTTTGTAAGAAGTTTAGAGGGTAGGATTGGTACAATGGTGAGGCCTATTCTCCATTGCTTTATACTGTGTGCAAACAATCCCCAGGCTAAAAAATTCCATAGAAATAAATACACAGTGCAAAAGCACAGTGAAAATACCTGCCAAAATCTCTGTCAAAGAGTTGTCTCGTTTCAGCACATCCTACCCCCTAAACCAGGACACAGATCAAGAAAATTTAAAAAATACATATTTATTAACTTTGTGCCCTGTCCTGGTCCTCTGCATATCTGTGAACCTTTTCATGCAGTACATTTCCAACTGCTCTGATGTCTATTTCTGCTGCTGAAACCTCACAAACACTTATTTTTCTATTCTTTTTGCCAAGGTCAAAATAGTTTGAGTTATGTATGATGGAGCAGGAAAAAATGGCCTTTTGCCTGTATTTTAGTATCAAAGATCTTTTTTGTTTATGAAAATACTCTCTTGTTTCAAGGTAACTCATATTCATTGCAGGTGATGGTCCAAATTCCCTGCTGGCCTAAGGCATTCCAGTTCCATCAACTTCAAGGCACTTGTGTGTCCATCAGTCATGCATTTCTGAAGAAGCTATTGTGAGTTAGTGACAGTATTGATCTACAGCAAATGCTTTGCTCTGCAGTAGCTGCCTCTGTAGATTGTTCAGCTCTGTAGCCGCCTTATTTCAACAGCACTCTGGTTACTTTGAAATGTAACGTTACATTTATAAAATCAAATTGCAAGCAAATTTGTCAAACAAATTGTAAAGACTCCAGGCCCGTCACAAAGGACTAAATACTTATTTCATGTGGGTCTCCACTGAAATGGAATCAGATACCATACCCAGTCGTAGGAGGGATCCACACCAGTCAGTGTGAATAGCATGAGAGCAAAGCAGGTGGTTGTGGCCTGACCCTATATGAGGCAGGTATGGAATTACCTTTCTTTATCTTTAGAGCATGAACAGTGAAAGACATCTAAAGACTGCAATGGTTCAAAAGCCAGATTTATCAGAGAGAAAAACCCCAAAACAAGGTAAGCTAGATGTTGCTCCCTACCATGCCCTTCCAAGAGGCATCTTCCAATTTGGCTTTCTAGTCTAGTGATTTTCAGCAAGTTTCTGGGCTACCCTAAGTCCCCAGGAAAGGGCTACTCTAACTCCCCAGGAACGCCAGAGGCACTGCTTTTGGCCTGTATTGTGCTCTACAAACCAGTCCTTTGTTCCTCGCAGGAGCTCATGTGTTGTGTCACTGCAGCCATCCCTTGCTGAGAGTATCTCCAGCTCCTCTGCTGCCCCACACAGCACTCTGCTCCTACCCAAGCCTATCCGTCTGCTCATGGGAAAGGCTAGACCAGTCTCCTCTTCCTTGGGGTACCAGCTACTGAACCCTCTGTCCTGTACTCAGGACAATATAAGGAGTCCTCCCACCTCCTCATTGCCTAGTTACACCTCCTAGCAAGACATAGTAGATGGAATATTTACAGTAAACTGTGCCCAGACAGTTCTGCCATCTGTCACAGTTGTGAATAGTGTGTTCCTTGTACTTCCACAGAGTTATGCATTCAACAATCTCCCCATAATGGCAGATAATAAATGTGGACAACCAGCATTCCACTGATGGCTGTATTAGTCCCAGTTAACAGATGGGTAAAACGGGGTGTGAAGCTATTAAAGGTAGATTTTTACCTCACCTAATGACAGCTGTCTAAATATAAGGCATCTTGTCTGTTCTGCTTAGATAGGTTCTATCTTTAGCTTATAGAAAGAGACAGGCACCTCCAGAGGGCCTTATTTATCACACATTTTCTGGACTCCAACCTTTGGAATTAACCATCCTCTGGAAATTCCTGTCTGTATTCATTGAGTGAACAAGGAGACTTGACAACCAAACCTGCAACGAAACATTTCCCTTCTAGATGTCTAAAATTAGGTGAGATGATTTCATACAAGAGTTGCCATTAGGGATTTAAGTTGTGAGCTGAACCAACTCCACCATTCTGGCCTCAAAGGACAAGCAGAATGGCCACACCACCTTACCTGGAGGGAACATGGCAAGAGGTAGATCCCAGCCACTAATACCCCGAGAAACACTCAAGGATGAAATGATATGTATTGTGAGGAGTTCACACTTTTGGTATAGCTGCTGACAGCTGGTTATGAAATCTAGTCATTGGAAATTGGTATCTTCTTGGTGGGGAGTGGGAATAAATCTGAAGAGAGCAAATTAAAAAAGCCAAGTTCATGGGAACCGTAGAGGACTAATAGAAGCACAACAAAGGTTTCTGAGAACACCAAATGATCACTGAAAGTCACTGAAAGCTTTTTATCTCGATATCAGACTGGTCTGGGACAGGTGGTTAACAGAGCTGTTCAAGTTAGTCCTTACACCTGCCTACTTGGAGAGAGGCATGATCCAGCTGAGCAAATGCCAGACTAAAACTTGGAAGATTTGGTTTCCAGCTCTGTCAGTGACCTGAAACACAACTGCCACAGGCAGATTCTTTTTTCTTTCCATGCTTCACTTTCCTGATCTATTGAGTGAGGACAGTTATTCTGTAAGATTTCTTTATAGAATATTTCTGGTTGACAAAATGAGAACTCTCACTTCCAGAACTAAAGGTTCTTAATTACATCTCTGATGCAATCTTTTGAACTCACTTGACAAAAAAAAAAAAAAAAAAAAATCAATTTTAAGTTTTTTATAAAGGGTAGAAACCTATAAATATAGAGAAAATTAATTACTAAATACATACATCTATAGAAATACAGGGAAACGTCGTTACACACTAAAGTGGAGTTTAGGCTCTGTTCAGGCAAATTAAACAGCAAATTCCCAGCCATATATTTAGTATTAGAATTGAGCCAACTGTGAGTTGTATGGTTTGCTTTCAGGGCTGACAAATGCCAAGGATAGCAATAGTTTGCCTTTTGATTTAGTAGAATTAGAGGAATTTGATGGATAGGTAGCAAGAAATTTACTGCATTTGGCCATGGCTTCTCCCACGGTCTCCCTCCAACAATCTGCAAATGTCCCTTGGCTGCTCCGCACACAGATTTATCAAACAGAGATTGAATGATGGGAGCATACCACTGAGGTGGTTATAGTCATGTAGTGGGTGTGTTGGTGTGCTTAGGCAGTTGCTGTGGCTCCTACGTTGTTCACCAAGTACATATTTGTCATCCTTCCAAGGAGCCTGTTTCAGCAGGAACTTGCTAACAGCTTCGCTCAGGAACTGTAGTGTCTGTCCAGGAACATGCAACTCCTTGGAGCAAAATCCTTTCCCCACTGAGATCAGCGGAAGGTTTGCCATCAAGGGAAAAATCCTTACTCTTTGTCTTCAAGACTGATTTCTTCTAGTTGTATATTTGCCCACAGTATTTTCAGGCCCCTTTGCACACCTGAACCAAGGGAAACACCTATTTTTTGTGGAATCCTGTGATAAGTCTTGAAATTATACTGTGGTATGACTTATGGCCTTTAAGCTGAAGGACAGTAAGTGTAGATGAGATATGAGGAAGAAGGTTTTTTCTTTATGTGTGGCAAGGCACTGGAACAGGTAGCCCAGAGAAGCTGTGGATGCCTATTCCTGCAGGTGTTCAAGGCCAGGCTGGATGGGGCTCCGAGCAACCTGGTCTAGTGGTAGCTTCCTTGCCCACGGCAGCAGGGTTGAAACTAGATGATCTTTGAAGACCCTTCCAACCCAAACCATTCTGTTTCTGGTTCTATCTGTTGCCATGAGGCAGAACAAAATACATATGAGTGCCTGATTTACATCACCCAATTTTCTCAGATTATTCTCTATTAGATTCTGTTGCTGGTTTTACCTTGTCTTTGCTGCCCTGGATTAACAATGAAATAAGTAGGATTCATATATGGTCAGTTAGATACAAAGGTATAAACCCTACGGAAAGCATCAGAAAGTTAAGTGTATTTTCAAGTATAAGGGTTGCAAAATATGGAAAGCCATGTGTTCCATCAAGAGTTTGTTCAGAAACTGCCAGACCTTTCTTAATGAGGAATACCTCTTATTTCTGCTTTAATCCATTATACTGGCAGTAGGCAAGGCATATATAAGAGACAGAAAAATTGTTATCAACATAGTTTATTGAAAATAAACCGTAGAAATTTACAGCTCGTTACACACCAAATGAAAAGTCATTATTGGTAGCACCTCTTCTCAGGTCCCAGACGTGAGCCCATAGGTGTTTGTTCCCTATGAATAATACAAAGCTGTAGGATATGTAGCCACCTATATGTAGAGACATGTCATGGCAGACAAAACTCAAACTTTTTAGGTACTTATATATAGCAATTTTCTTCATTTCATTTCTCTTGATGCTAATCATTGTGGTGACGATAATCTTCCAGATTAAAGTAACATTGAAAAGGAATTGTTTGGACTAAGAGTCAGTGAAAGTATTTGGTTGACCCAGTGATGATGTCTACCTTATGGTGATATCAATTGGTAACTAAGCTGCACCAGGAGCTGACACACAGCTCATATCTTCTGCAACATGAAATAGCCTGGTGCATGATAGATTCAGACAGGGCTGCAGGCTATGGCAGAGAACTGTGCCCACTGGAACCACAGATGGTGACCAGCTGCTGCATCTGAGAGCACCCCAAATAGCCACAGAACTCTGCTAATGGTCATTAACCAGATTCTGAGTTCAAGAGTCTGGAGCTGAACCCTATCCTTAGTGGGTGCCAATTTTGCAAGACAATATCACATAATCACAGCTTGACCTCCTTGTAAGAGCCAAGCTGTCTCCTCAGAGTGTCAAGAAGATTGCCACATTTTCTTTATAAATGAATCAAAAGCACAAATTGCACAATCACTGGAGTTTTAAAAAGTTCTGAAAATCTTCCAAGAACTCACCAGGAGATGGAGAAAGTTTGATGAAATTTCTGTAAGAAACATACTTTTATCTAACTTCATCCAAAAATGTTAAAATTGTCCTGATGCCTCAAAACCTGTTTAAGCAAAGTTTTTTATGGCAACGTATATTGTTTTTATCCATCACTGAGATGGAGTGGGTAGTTGTCTTTTTAGCTTGAGTGAAGCATTTATGGTTCTAAGCCTTATAATTTTTTTTTTAATAAGGAATTTTTGCAGCTTTTTTACTTTAGGCAAATGAAAGTATAAATCTCACTATAGAATATAAGACTAAGTTTCAATTACTGTTAATAGATTTGGATTCTTTAAAATACATGGTGAAATTGCCTCTGAAGCCATGGAATTCAAAATGTTGACAGCCTGGCTGTGGTAAGGAATTTAATATCCTCATAGGTATTAAGTGAAGACTAAAATTTTGTCTGAAATAGAATTCATTTGGTCAGAGTTGCCACCAGGACAATTATTGTCCATTGAATCCCATGCAGAAGTCCCAGAAAAACACGTTGGCATCCACTACAGTGCTAACCTCTCTCTCTACCTCTGCACCTGGCAGAGAGTGTTCTGAATGTGATGGGGTTACGAATATAAGGAAAAAAATTGTGTAAGATGGTTGACTTTAAGTGGGATTTTTAGAGATATATGAAACTTGAAGGTTTAGCCACCTACCCCTGCTTTCCAAAGGATGAGCCACACAACCCTCTTTAGCTGTCTAGATCATCCAGAGGTTTGTAGAAAGATACTGTCCATGAAAACTAGCCCTGGATACCACATAGGGATAGTAAAAAACCCTGGAGAGATCAGAAAGAAGCCTTCTTACCCTCTCTGTTACTTTGGTTTCTGTTCCAGGCTAAAAATATTTTGCCTTTCCACACAGCTGTCCAAGTGGGCTGTACTCCTGCCTTTCTAAGGCTGCCTGATAGCTGTGCTGACATTTTTTATGATAGTCCAGTGACATTAAAGCAATGCTCCAGGAAGGGGTAACCCGGGTTTCCAATCTCCTTCAGATGATGAGGGCTCAGACCCATATTCCCAGAGGTTGCCCCATAGAGCACGTTACAGACCCTTCCTATGGGGTGCACTGGGAAGGAAAGAAGATAAGAGTAGTTGCCTGGCAGGCCTCAGCTTGGCGTGCAAGATACACATGTTTAAAAGCAAAACAGTGAAGAAGGAGCATAAATGCAAGGCTTCTGTTCAAATAACAGGCCCTGTGTTTCTGCTCCCTCACCCCTGGATGATTGCTCCGGTTGAAAGCCTGCTGTGCACAACTTGTGCAACGATAGCAGCTTCTCTGGGGCTCCAAGTTAGCATGGACAGAGCATAACTCCAGTGCCTGGGAAGCTTTCAGGTTAGCCACAAGGTGCCTATCGATTTTGAGCTGACGGGCATTACACAGTGCTGCACTGCTGTCAAGGCAGAGATGCGTAAATTGCATTTAAATGCAGCGGCAGCCAGGGCTGTAAAGGTGTGCACCTAATTCTTTGTCATCAAACCTTGCTGTCATAGAATTTTTTTAGCACCAGCATTTAATTTAATAGAAAAAAACAAAAAGTAATTACAAAAGAGATCTTTCTAAATCTAGTGCAGGTAGACCAGCACTAGACAAAGGGAGTCATGCAGTTTACTGCCTGGCAGGAAGAGAGCACACTGCAAACACTGCACAATATTGAACAACATGAAGTACAGAGCATATCAATGAAGTCAAAGCAGCATCACTGAACACTGTATTAATTAATCATTCCCAGTACTAATGACTCTTTTTGAAAAAAAGTCAAACTTTTAGAGAGTTCTCCAAGGAAACAGCATCACAGCAAACACCACAGAGCCACAGGGGCACTCTATACATTAGATAAGGTGATGCAGATATTATCAGTCTGACACAGGTGCCACAGTCATGCTGATATACTGATCACAGTATGAGGAAAAGCTGACTAGGTGGGATCCAAGTTCAGACTGTATCTTTCACTCAAGCCAGTTATCATAATGCAAATCTGCCACAAAATCTGCTTAAAACACGTGGTAAGAATGCTATCAGTTTGTTAGAAACTTGGCAGTAGGAGGCTAGTGTTTCAGCAAAACATCAGCAAATTACACAATGTAGAGAAAGTATGTATTAGATCCTTTAGGACAAAAAAATGCTGTTCCACAGTGCATAGAAGCTGCCTTTGCCCAATGTGGGGAAGTGTTACTACATTCATCATTGGCTCCATTTCTTTCCCTGTTGTCAGCAGCAACTACATCTGTCTTAGAAACTCAGGATATTATTAGGTAAACTATGGACATCCTCAGAGGCTGTAGGCTCTCAGGGCATCAATATATCTGTCACTTTTCAAAATCATCAATTACATGTAGACAACTGTCTCTTCTCAGTGTCACAGCAGGGAACTTGACAGCAGCTGCTCAGCGCTGGCAGCACAGTTCCCATTGCACAAGTCACTCCAGGTCAGCTTATCAACCCAGTGGGGCAACTCACCTTTCCTAGCCACCAGAGCTGCTGCTGCAAAAGCTCTCCCTAATTCTGGCTCCATGCAACCCCAGTGAAGCAGCAATGCTGTCCAGGGTCTCATGTTTGCTACAAGGGGTAAAATATAACAGAGCAACTGGTGCCAAAAAGGTGCAGGCAGGCAGGACTGTGGGCCCACCACAGCTCAGATGGAGCCAAGTGTGGCAACAGGGACCCTCAGCACAAAGCTCCTCACCACTCACTCACAAGCAGCATCCTCACAACAACAGCCCCATACCTCCAACGTGTTAGAAATGCCTAAGGACATTCGTCTTAGCTCCTTCAGCACCAAAGAAAAGAAAG
This sequence comes from Nicator chloris, assembly GCA_013400495.1. NCBI lineage: Eukaryota > Metazoa > Chordata > Aves > Passeriformes > Pycnonotidae > Nicator > Nicator chloris. Next base: position 88,335 of record WAAE01010681.1, read on the forward strand.
AGACAATTTACACTCCATCCTTGGGAACCTGCTGAGGGCACTGCACTGCGCACAGCAAGGGTCCTCCTCATCCTGCCTGGTCTTTCTGCTGTGGCTGCTATGGGCTACCTGCAGCTCCCTACAGCTTTGCAAGCCCCCAGCACTGTGGCCAGGCCCCAGGTCCCGGGGTAGGAGCTGGGCCTTGACCATGGAGGCCATCATGCTGATGACTGCGCTGAGCACATCCCTGCGTCAGTCCAGCTGCAGGGTGTGGGTGATATGGAGAGAGAGCTCCCCTTCTCTGGAGAGTCTGCCATCGCAGAAATGTTTTGTGACAAGTACCCTGTCTGCAAGGGCTGGCTGATCTGCTTGCTGTCAGAAGGCTGTTGGGGTGTCTCTGGAGGCATACGCACAATGATAGTGGCAAACAGCACACATATTCCCCCTTTAGGCAGTTTCCTCGCCAGGGAAGATCATTACAGACAGCATTTACTGCTCTTACTAAGCCCAGCAAATGACATCTATTAAAAGTTTAGATTTTCAAAGGGGTACTGGGATCCTAAATGGTTTCTGTAAACATACATCAAGCAGCTGGTGAAGGAAAGGAGACTGCGATGTTTTCCAAATCTGGAAAAGGCTCCAAGTACCAATATACTTGATAAGAAAATCTTTGCTTTCTTTTCAGTCTGGCTGACTCCATAATGCCTATTGGATACTACCATGGGGACATTACAGGAGAATAAGAAGCAACTTTATTGACTTGACTGGTTTTTGTATAAATGCATTTTTTCAAAACCTAATCTGGCTTCTCACACTTGACTAGTAGAGACAGTGTTGCCAAAGATGTTATGACCTTTATTGCTAAACATGACGATATTAAATAAGCAATAAGAATACAATGTATACGTAGGAAGGCACATTGAGACCTGCTATTATCCACTGATTCTTTCGTATTCATAGGAAAACATGAATTTGTACTCATGTGCAAACGCTGGCAATGAGGTGAAAGCTTCAATGGTTCTGTCTTGTGCAGTAAAGAGGCTGTCATGGACAAGATTCTCTTGATTACTGGACTGTCTATTATAATGGCTGCAGAACTGAAATTTAGTTTCCTCTTTTTTTTCTTTTGTCACTGGACCTCATTCTGTTCTCAGCCATACTGGTGTAAAACAGTGTTATTGGAGCCACATTGGAGTCTAAAACTAGTAGAAATAAAAAATGAGGTTTCTTGCTTTCAAAAAGTACGTATTATCAATATATACTAGAATTAAGAAAAACAGTAGATGTAAAAAGATAAAATTGAAATTGTTACATATTTGAAAATTATGAATTACTACGTTCAGTATAAAATACTGAAAATATAATTATGCTTCCTGAACACTAAGACCAAAAAATATTTCAGCTGTCTATACAAGGCCCACTTATAAAAATTACCTTACTATTTTGCACCTTTTGCATAGCAAGACATTTATATTGTTGAGATACACACAGCAGGCATGCATTAATTAGTCTGTTGATTGTTATTAATACTGATAGGCTGGTTGCTGAGCTAGATTAGCACACATTCTTGTCAGCAGGAGCTGCTCTAAAAAAATCACAAAATAGGAACTGCAAACTATCTTCTGATTTAATACTGGATGGGGTGCTTGAAATTAGTGACATCTCAGTAATCTCTGTTTATCAGGGTCAACTTTGTGCAATATCCTCCAGATCCTTTCTTGTCCTTCAACGTCCTTTCCTTGTGTTAATCTATAGTTCTGAAATCAATCCATGTGTATTCCAGTGAAATGTTGTGGGTTTAATGATTAATTTTTTTTAAATTTAATTATGGTAAATTTTTAAATGGCAACTTAGAGAATTTAACTTTTTTTAATTCAAGGAATCACACAGAAAACTAATTTTAACAGTCTCCTCATTTCCCTTAGTTTTAGGCATGTTCTTCCCTAGTTCTTTCCCACAAATCTGTTCAAAGTCTTTGCAGAATCCTCTTCTAACAGTTGCATTACTGCAGACAAAGTAAAACTTTGGTTATGTCAGCATTGTCATGAAATCGTGATCTGTGTCAGCAAAAGGTTCTCCCCCAGTGGGCACATACACAGATTGTCTCAACCACTTTCCTTCATGAAGTTGTGGGGTTTATTGTTTCTGTTGCATAGTAAAAAGACGATTTGGGTACTAAGAAGAGATTTCACAGGAATAATAGCACACTTGTCTTGACTTCCAGAGGCAGAGATGCACAATATGCTGAGGGTGAGAAACCAGACTTCAGTGATTTCATATGTGTACCTTCTCAAATTCAGAAGCTGATGGAAACTGACTGCTCAAAATCTCCTCAGATCTGGTCTTTTAGACTTCTATTGTCAAGTATAGCCCAGACTGAAATGTTCTGTAATTGAACAGACTGCAAATTACATCCACCAAAAAATAAATCTAAGTAACATGGTCCTGAAACTATCTGACCTGTATATAACCATGTTCATAACTTTTAGAGGTCAACATTTGTATAAAATCTACCAAACGATTAGTGATATGTAAATACAACCTTTCTCAACCTCTTGAACTAAAATCAACTTTAAATGCTGTGATGCCTTCAGAAAAAAAGAGTGTTATAACCACATTTACATTCCTTCTTTGAGATGATATACCACCAGGGAGTATGTTATCACTCAAAACCTCCCCATTCTCAGTGATTCCTTGAAAACACCCCGAAGGAGTGCTGGTATAATCGTGCATTCAGAAGGGTGTACAACTGCAACACATAGAGATAAAAAAATCTTCCTTGTCTCAGCACATATTACAAACATCCAAAGATGTTACTGTATTTAATTGTTTTATGTTTGACAATAGGATCAGTTTTCCTAGTCAGTTTGGTTAATTTGGTTACAGATGACTTAGAAGATTCTCCATCCTGCTGCAAAGCACTGTAGAGTACATTACCCTTTTACACTTACTTTAGTGACTTCCTTGCTGGCCTCAGCTTTTCCTTAGATGTTACCTAGACTTATTCCTGGTGTCCACAGCTAAATTAAACAGGACTACAAGCTTTTAGGGCTCTCACTGTAATAATATGGGACTGTCTTGCATCATCAATGCTCTGTCTAAGATTCCCCTAAGGTCCACATGTCTCAGACAGAGAGAGCAGATGTGAGCAAAAACTGAGCTGGGAAGAGAGGTAACAAACTGAGTTGTCAGGGCAGCCCTCCCTCATTTGTCAATCTAGAGTTACAAATCAATGACATTTACAGTCCTGCTTGCAGTATTGTGCTATTTTTGTATTGATATATTATCGTGTGCAACATGCCTAAAAAGGTTGTTATGGTGTCTAATCAGTGAGCTAAACGTGTTAACTTCCAGGATCTCCTATGCTGGGGATGGGTGCATTTTGAAGTGACTCATGCAGACATACTAAAACACGTCAGGTCGGTATCAAAACAAAGGCAGACACTGTTACAGAGAATGAGGGAGACATCTGTATTGGTTTTACCTGGCTCCGTTCATGTGCTTGAGGTTTTTTTTTTTTTGTTTGAGCGTATGAATTTAAATCTGGAGCATCTCTTAGGAGGAGCACTTCCTTTGCTCAAATAGAAGTTATTGAACTCACTACAAGGATAAATGGGTGAAATTAAAGGGCCTCTGATATATATAAGATGAGAATAGTGCATCTAATGGTCCCTTCTGGGCTTAAACTTTATGAATCTATGTTTCATTTCCTGCTTGCTCAGTGATAGAGATAAGATATCTCCAGGGCAAATACCAAGAGTCCTTCAGAGAACAATGGGTAGGCTATTAATCTCAAAGTGCCTACCTGCCTGGTTCAGGCTTAGGTTAACAAGCTTATTGTCCCACTTCTATGGCTTGAGATCAGAGGACACTTATCTGTTTTAAAATCTTTCTAGAGAGAAGTGGAGAGCAGAGACCTGGAGGAAAGCAATGTAGGGGGACAAAGAAATGAGGAGAAGGCAACTTGGGGTGACTGTGAGACAGTAACTGCAAGAGATCATTCAAAACACCATCAAAAGCCTAACCAAATAAAACACAATAAAGCCTAGAAAATAACCTCGGGTGCAGGTAGACCTCAGTGCTAGTTTAATTATGCTCCCCACTTAGCTAAACTAGCAGATAAAAAGTACTCAACTGTGCTCTGGAAGGTTGTTTGGGATCACTGTTAGCAGCTGCTGCTGGCAGCTTTGAAAGGATAATTGCCTCCTGAGACCAAGCCCACTTAGATCAGTCAGAAAGGAGAAACCAGCACCAGTAAAAGAGACTTTGGAACAGTCAGTACAGGAGTGGCTGAACTGCAGGGTTTTGGTGAGGACCCACAGAGCCAGTGTGACCCAAGTCAATCTGTGCTTGAGGCACTCAAAGGCTGTAAAGAACATACAGACACGTGTTTTAGCCATGCCTTCCCAAGTCACAGTGAATGGCTGATCAGCATGTTCAGAGCCTTCTTAACCTGCTCCCTGTCACTATAACTCACAGCTCTTTGCAACCCACTTGGTCTTAGTGTTTAGCAGCACACCTTCTCCTATTTCCAGAAGTGTCCATGTGAAATTACTAAGATATTTGCTACCCCAGCTAAGGCATGAACATGGAAATCAGGAGGCGATGCTCAGTCTGCATCTTTGCCAGAAGAGTGTCCATGATGTGGTGAGATGCATGCTACCAAGACCCTGGCTCCTCATAAATGGAAACATACTTGTAATACTCAAGTTAAAGATCTATAGATGTCCAAGGTGTGTAGACCAGCTAGCGTGCACACTGAGCATACTTCACTCAGTAACATGGCATCCAGCATAGATTATAAATCTTGCCCTAGACTCTGTCTTGTTGTAGTCGCTGATCAAATCCACTGGTCTCAGGACATATTAAGTTTTCTATCTCATGTATGCCTGCTTAAGCTACCATCAGCTTTTCCTCACAACAACAACACACTCTAACAGAAACCATCCCTTACCCCTCCTTTGATTTCACGTGTGGCTCCCACAGTCCCCTGGGTGATCTTTCCAGGCAATATCCTGTCTTCCTGATTTGTTTTTGCTTCTTATGAGTTTGCGTCTCTTCCAATGGAGATCCTATGTTATCTTAACATCATCAGTGACCAGTTCTGCTATTAGTTTGGTGTCTCTCCATTGCTCTATGAATTTATTCCACTCAGAGCCATTCCACATCCTCACTCCTTCTCTTGTTCCTTAGGATATAACAAGGAGATGGAGCCTCAAAACACAGCCTCAACAGCCTCCACATGCTCATGGCCGTTTCTTTCCCCATGATATTCAGGAGCCCTGATCCCTTAAAAGAGTGTAAGCCAGGGAATAGCTGCATTTTTTCAGCAATAAAACTTTTAATAGTATTTGCAGAGATGCCTGCCAAGCTGGGTTATACTGATATGTCAGAAACTCTGTTATGATAGCAGGCTGTGGATATTTCAGTTCAAAGGTTGCAATATCCTGCCAAAAAAAGAGAGATAAACTTACATTATATATGGAGTGTATTAGAACAATCTATCTGTAAAAGAGAATGGAGGAAGAGAGGATGGTATATAAGATCTGTCAAATTATATGAACTTCGATTTAACCCTTGGCAGCACTGTGCAAGAGTTAGGGACTGCCTGGAGGAGGTAACGAGGCCAACTGGGGCAAGTCCTTGGCTCCTTGCTTCTGTTCAACTTTATGTCCTTCCTTCCACAGTCCCATCCTTTGGGTTCCAGTTATGTCCCTACATGAGGCTGATGCTAATAATCCGCTTAAATGGCAACACTAAAAAAAGCATAGCAGATGCCTATCCTGTGTTATACACCAGATTTAGTGCTCCCTTGCTGTTGCCTAGGACATACTGATGGTCTCAAGAGCAGCAGTGGGAAGTTTAGAAACGCCATTATGGGGGCCAGTATCAGATCTGTCAAACCTTCTGGACCCAAAGAAGAAGTATCAAGTTTTGATGTTTTTTTGTCAGTGCACCAAGCATTTCCAGAGATGATTCATTTGTATGAGTAGTGTGAGCCAAAATTAAGTTCAAACTCTGCACTTATACCAATAAAGAGTGTAGGAGGTTGTGGATTTTTTAGGATCCTGACTAAGTGATGTCTTATGTAGTTTGAAAAGGATGCATGTATAAGAGCTTAAAGTAGCTCTTCTTTCTTTTAGCTACAATCTATCCCTAAATCACCACTCTCCCCTGAGGTGTTCAGCCCTGCACCAGCTTCTTCCAGTGCAAATGTCAACTGTTACACTCAGTGAGTGAGGGAAATGAGACAGAATCATGTTACTTATATAATCAGTTTTCACTTACAGATATTGAATATTGTATTTTTGTACCTTTCAATATATCCATAATCCCATATATGTATACAAGGAAAAATGTGAATAATTCACAATAATCGCAGTACGGAAGCAAATTTTCATGGGTCTGCAAATAAATAATTAAGAAAAGGTTGATTTAAGGTGTTAAAATATCCACTTTCAGTTGTCAAATCAGTTCTAAGTGTATCTTCCAAGCTGCCAAGTGACTAAGAAAACAGTGCTGTTGGTGCAGGATTAGTCACTGTGTTGGGATGTGTTTCTGCACATGCCTTATGGATAGATTTCTGTGGGTTGAGATAAACTGCATGTTTGCGACGTTCTCCAGCATGAAAATGTGGAAGTGAGTGAATGTATTTGGGTCTTCTTGTGTCTTCACCCAAAGGGCTTGGCACTAATCTCTGAAACTGTTCTTGTCATGGTGTAATGACATTATCTACATCGCTATGGCTTAATGAGTGAACTTTAATTTACTTATGCCTGTTTTGGCCCATAGCCAGTGACTTTCAGAGAATAGGACACCTGAGAGTGGAAGGCTGTCTGTGAATGTAGCTGTGAAGTCCAGAGTCTCAGCCATGTTTTTGCCTTTACCTCAGGAGCCTGATCTCTTTACGTTACCCAATGACTCCAAAGAATTAATGCAAGAACTATCTTTCTCTATGAAAGGAGCATGGCACAAAATTGGCCAGGCCATCCCATATCACAGTAAAATCCGTCATGGTTGTTTCATCAGCTTTTCTGTAACGCATTCCTTCAGAGCAAAGTATGTCCCTGCTTAAAATGGAGAAAAGGGTCCACCGTGCTTCCAAGGTGTCCAGCAAGAGCTGCCCACCTGGACTCATGTGCCAGAATTTTGCAGTGTATCTCTCTTCCAGACAAGACACTTTCACTGCCAAATATCCCTCTCTGCTCTTGAACACAGCCGTGTTCCTCCATTGTGGATTTTTCGCAATGCTCAGTCCATCTTCCACTCCAACAGAGGTGAGTGTTTGCTGCACCTTGCTTCTGGGGACATCAAAGCATGTAACAGACTCCACACAGCTCAGCTCACTCACACTTGCAACGGTGGCTTACTCTGAACCCTAAGCCCATAACAGTAGTTCCATATTTTCTCAATGATTACCAACACAAATATGATAGAGTATCAGCTTTGTTTCCCCTAATTCCACCCTTGCAAATTCAGCCCGGGGTCCCACAGTGAATTTTAATTTTTTTCATTTCATGCAGCAGGAGGAGCAGCACAAATACTTTAGGACACTGTTAGGATCTGCGTTATCTGGCCAGATTTAGTGTCTTCACCTAGAGTGTCAGGGACTCTCTTGTTTTTGCAGCACTGGTGGGTCCCTGGGAGTGCAGCGTGTGACTTGCACCGCCAGTTCTTAAATAAGAATGGACTCCAGCCAACATTCAATTAAACTGTGTTGCCTCAGATAGGTTAACACCACAAAAGTTTTTTTCTCTTCAACATAAGCAGGCATCATCAGGAATACATATAAAAACCTCATATACTAACACTGGGCTGGTATTATTTCTCACAGTTGAGTAATCCATTAAATGATTTACTCAAAGTCACATGTAGCCTCTGAAAGAGAATTTCCAATTTCTAGGATCTCTATGGCATTTTTATCAAATGATACTTCCACTAGGTTAAAAAGACATTGTGCCTTCTCACATTACTGTTTCTGGTTTTCAAGTAAACTGTCCTGACAACTCAGTTACATTTTTCAATGCCAGAATAATACTGAAATGAAAAAAAAAGAACCAGTTTGATTAGATTAATGTGGGGCAGAATACTAGTTTGATGTGATCAGCCCATTAATTTGGAAAAAAAATCATAACTAAAAAAAAATTCTACTTAAGTATTATATTCTGTAATTTTGTACCCACATACCTAAAGATTTGCTTTTTTCCTCCTGAAAACAATGAAGGTATATATTTTTTCTTACAACTTACATTTTTTTAGTGCCTTAAGTGTAGAGGTATTTTAGTAAATCTAACATTTACTGATTAAATGGATTTAATATCAAAATGCTGACACATAGCTCATCAAGTGCTTTCCAAAATTATCATGATGTGCAAGAGAGGGACACTGTTGCACCCATCACAAGACAGTTAAATATGGACCATGGATTGGAGGTATTGATCTCCCTGACTAAGACACATAATTGAGCTGAAGAGATTTTCTGTTATTTATGCTGTGGTTGGTACTTTAGCCTATAGTTCTGAGTGAAACTGATGATCTTTGCACAGTCTTGTATGGCTTCAGCCTATCATTATTTTTTTACAAAGCACCACATTCTGTCTCTGTGGAGTCCAAAATGCCTGTTCTTCAGATAAGAGTTAAACCATGGTACATCAGAATACAATGCAATGTTGTCACAAGTGCTATTTCGAAGCCCTGAGGGTGTTGTAATGCGGATTTCTTTTTCACTGGACATGTTAGCACTTTTCAGGCATAAAATGTTCTTTCTGCACTCCTTTGGTTTGGACACCATCAGCCTACCTCCAAGCTATTGGAGTGAACTTTAGCATTCCTGCTGGGAGGAATATTAGAGGCTACTGATATCAAAGGCAGTTCACAGCACTGACTCAGGCCCTGAGTATTTTATCACATCAGCTTGCCAGCTTGCAAATGGAAGTCTGGAGGTTTCAGCACAGAGAACAACCTATGAAAATTTTCTTATGTAACGTGCACACAAAGTTTTGCTTCTAAAAGCCTTTGTCTTATTTTTCAGCTGTGCAAATTGTCCCTAGACCTTTATGCCACACGCAGACTGCATAGAGACAGTCCAAATCATGTACACGCTAGTTGTGTACCTTTGAGGCTGATAAATGTGAGCAAATATGGGGCTACTGCACTTCAAAGATTAAATACTTCACTTTATTTTTGCTATTGCTGTTTCAAATTAAGATCAAAGCAATGCAGCTACCTCAAGGGCAACTAATGAGATAAAAGTTAGTTGTTTGCTGGTGTGCTCATTTTTTGTCCTGTGCAATGTGCCTTGATCCAACCACCATTCCTCCAGTCCTGCCCTGGGTGCTGTTCTCAAACACAGTTCTGTTATTCTCAGGTTATTTTGATTGTTCACTTGGTATGAAAAGCTATTCTTTAATGCATCCATCCTACCTTTTCAAGTAGATCACAATTGGCCTGAACACTGACGAAATAAGCAGGCAAGAAGAGGCAGGCAGATTGAAAATGCTGAAGGGAAAGAGAAAGGTCCTGAGAGAATGGGTTTAAAACAGTCTGTTAACCCAGATATTGCTTCTCTCAGACTCTCTAGTGGCTGGCTCACATAGAAATTTCATTTTCTATTATAGAAGATCAGCAGAAAAGAACTTCTTAATAAAAAATGAAAGTTTTACATTTGCAAGCTGCTGGAGAATTGCACAATTAAAATAACCTGACACAGTCTAGATGAGAAAACACAAAAACTATGCCACTGAATAGGGTTAGAATTTTAATGAAAGAGAAAACATCACCAGCCTCCAAAAATCCTACCATCTATCTCCTGTCCTAAATCCTTGAGTGTTGGGTACATGTTTTTCTCTACCAGTCTTCCTGTCTTTCTGTAGCTTTTTCTAACATATTTTTTTCGTTCCACAATGGTACATTATGTTCAAAACAACAATCTTACCATCCCCAAAAGCAAGACAGAGGTTCACTGAATGAGCCAGCTGTAATATAGCAAAGATTAATTGTGAGTGCAGGGTTTAGAGGTGATATGGGCATATCATTCATGTCAGCAGTAAGGCAGATTTATAGCTCCGAAAAGGAGTAAGAGCTGCTTACTTTAGGTAAAGAGTTGCTCTCAGCCTCCTTTATTAAATCAATAGTAATAAAGGAGGACATCAAAATATGGCCCTGAGTCCCTGGATGCAAACGCCACAAGGGTCACATTCACTCCAGGGATTGGTTCATCACTCTGTGGTCAAGTGGTGGAGTAGAGAGGCCCTCTATATCATTTCAGGCTTGCCTGACCTAGAACAGGTCAGACATGTGGATGTTGCATAACAACAGAACCCAGAGAAGAGTTACATCACAGTAACTGGAATGGAACTTTGTCATGAGTATCACAGAAACTGCTCTGGGGCCTGGGATATAAGTATTACTGCGTGTACTTTTTTTCTCAGTTCTAGGTTCACCTTCTAGCTCTCTAGAAATAACATAAATGTCCTGTTGCAGCCCATCAATAAGAACCTCAGGCTTTTGTTGCCTGCACTGAGATGGAGGCGTGGGTGTTCATGAGAAGGAAGATCCTTCTGGGATCCTTAGGACTGTGCAGAACGGAGTGAGCCAGATCTCGTACAGGCTCATCAATACTGGTTTTGGAATTGGTCCTTGCACTGAAGTACTTGCCTACCTGTACCTGAGCACTGATTTCTAGAGACCAGCTCAGGGTTGATCCAAAACAAAAACCAGATGCAAAAGAGCAATTTGCAGGTGTGAAGAATTTGCCTGGTCCCATCATTACTTATCAGTGTAGCTGTATCAGCATGACCCCTTTGTAGAACTTTACTGGAGTGCTCATTACATTGATCTACACCCCCAAAGAAGCAAAAGTGTATAACAAAGCAGTGATAGGCATCAGGGTTTGTTCTATTCCCTTTCTAGTTTTGATGTAAAAATGTGAGACAGTCTGCTCATTTCCAGCGATGGAACAGGTGGCTTTTTTGTACAAAGTGGCACCTCTGGAGGCAGTCACACCTGTGCCATCTCAGGATGACACGGACAGAGGGAAAGGCAGAAACAGTCTAATAGGCTTTTGGGAAATCTTCTGCAGGACGTAGCATAAATAAAAAAGAGCACAGTGACTGTTTCTTCATCCAAAAAGCTCTCGAATGGGAGATAACTGATGAGATTAAAATAGTCAAAAATAAATCATATTTATTTTTCAAAAATAAATCACCTTATTTTTCAAAAGGTAGATGAGATAAACAAGTACTGCCTGATGAAGAAGAAGGAATGGGCAGCAACTGAGGAAGCAAAAGGAAAGCTCAGGCTGACACAATGTTTTCAGCTATTTGCACAGATCACGGCTTGTATTTATAAGAGGAGACTCCCAGGTCCAAGTTAGGATGAGAGTTATGATATGTAAAGCATTCACTGCAATCCGCAGCTGTGCATATGTAATAACCTCTTATTTCTACCGTGGCAATCATTTTTCCCATCCACTTTAAAAAAACCAACCAAAACAAAACAAAACAAAATAAAAAAGTACAAAAAATGAGGCTTACACTTAAAGCTTTTCTTGTCTTCCATTGATTTCACCTTTTTTTCTGGCAATGGAGAACTTCATGGTGAGGAAACATCAGCCTGTCTTGACCAGGCCTCTTAATTATTCTAAGACAGAATCATTAAATTTGTTTATGTGGTCTCTGCTTAAAGGGTCTTGGAAATTAATTTCCCAGTCTCTCACAAGAAAGAAAATGAATACTGGAAAACATAATTCTTGTACCTGCAGTAGGCTTCCAGAACTTTGTAATATGATTTTATTGATTAACACCCAGAAAGATTTTTCCAAAGTCACACCATTCTTAAAGCAGCACTTCACAACATCTCTTGGTAACTATGTGTAGTCACCAAGGACTTTATGAGCAACTGCCACAAGAAAACTTATTATTACACAGTCGCATTTTGATTGTGACTGTCAAAACTGTTGCCACTGGGAGTTTGGCAAACACAGCAAAAATGTGTTTGAGAACTATGAGGAGATGTCTAAATGAGTACATGCAGAGACATTTGAGTTAAAAAAAGTGCTCTGAGCACTTTGACCATGCTCAGAGCTGGTCCTGGAGTGCTGTGCTGTGCCTGAGCTAACACACCCATCCGAAAAGGCAAGTTATGGTTTTGTAGGCTGGACCTGGGACTGTGCAAACACGCTTTTCAGACATTCAGGCCAGCATTATCCTGTACAAACTGTGCTGGGGCTGTGTGCTCCCCATGCAGATGTGCCCACGGGTGCTGAATCTGGAATTCCAAAACACTGGCAAACTGAGGTAATGGCTTCTGCACATGGGAAATCCACCCCATGGATTATCAGTGGATTTTTAGTATCACCCTATGGATTATCAATATTTCAATATTTTCCCGTTATTTTCACCCTTTTTTAGTACATCTCTGCTATATGTCTCCAAGACAACTTGAATTTCCTTTAGCTTCATTACAGCAGGAGTCATCCAGTCAATCATCATTATCTCTACATGCTTTGGTTGTAGGCACTTGTTACTGTCAATTGATGACCCTACTGGACAATAATATGTTAACATTTAGCCCTTTATGAAATATACTTAATATACTCACATACACTGGCATCAAACGAAATAAAGTGCTTCATCCTGTAACCTCCTATAAAGTCATCCAAGCTGTTTCCATTTTCTGTTTTCGCAGTGCACTTATTTAAAACCTTGGACATCTGTCACACAAAGTAAATGACTTATAAAAATGAGATTTCTTTTTCTGCTATGTGTTACGTTACAGGCTGTGCACACGGGTGCACAATGGTGTAACTGGAATTGCTGGTAGTGGACACCCAGTGGGGTTAGTGGTAATTATCCATGACCTCATTCATCCTTGTCACACTGCCAAAGGAGGGCACGCAGCAAAGCTACTCTTCACAGTGAGAGTCATCATCACAGTGTGCTGGCAAGCAAATTGTTTGCATTATAGAGTAATCCCTCTGAATGTACATTGCCTTAAGAATGTTTTTAAAGCCACTTTTCTTGCCAGAGATGACTGTTGTTGTCATTTTCCCATGTATTCTTCTCATTGCTAAGTGGTATTGCCAGCAAAAAAACAGTCATGAGGCCTATACTGTAATACATGACAAAATAGATTTGACATTGTCATTGGCATTATCTCTACTGACAACAGCCAAATTATGCTAGTCTGTTTATGTCAATAGCAAGGAACCTTTGGTACCATCTCTCTCTATACATAGCTGGCTGATAGAGCAACTCACCACCTGAGCAAAAGCTTTTTCATGCATGCTAACTAATTATGCCATGTCATCAGCCCAAATGGCAGCAAACTAAGCTTCTGGTTCTGGAGGGAGGGTTCCCTACTCCAGAGCAAACAATGTTGGAAAGAAAAGCTGCTGATAGTGGCCTCAGAGACAATGTACTTCTCCCATGGATCCCCTAAACTAAGAAATTAAAACTCTTCCATCATATGTTACTCCTCCCAATATAATGTCACATTTCTACTTCTGTTCCTCACTCTGAGTTAGTCAACTTGTGGCAGAAAATTGAATTTGGCACTGGATTTCAGCAAGTATGGAAAACAAAACTTTTTGAAGCCTTGAAATCTGTTTTTTTTCTGATGCTGAAGGAAACTGAGCCAGTAAAAGCCATAAAACAAATGTACAAAAAATTAGGAAAAGTAAAAGAGAGTTTTTCAAGAACAGAAAATTGTCTGGAGTCACAGCAGTGACCTGAGGTGGGAAAGATGCTTTTCTAGTATAATCTCTTATGGCAATTTTAGAGCCAGTTAGGCTGTTGATTAGGGGCTTTTGGCTGTGTTGGTTGTTTCTGTAGGCCCTGATGCATTTGTCTGCCCGAATCACTGTATAGTCCCTAAGCAGGAAGTAAACAGCATTTTATTGCACTCATGCTCCATGTTCCTCTTTTTCTTAATTTAGTCTTCGTTGCCTTCCATAGTAAATTGTTCTGCACTAAGTAAAGCCACTTTCAGTCTTACAGGACACAAGATAGTTCTTCAGAACCATCTCCTGAAAGCCTCGGTGTAGGACAAAGGCTCTATTCCCTTTCTAATGGCTGCCCCTTTTCCCACTTCTGTGTTCTCCCTCTACTCTCTCCCTGCACACAGATGTTCAGTGCTTCAATGTCACAGGTCATCAGCACCCCGGGCCCTATGCCAAGCAGAGTATGATGCTGGTGGTGGGAGTGGGGGTTTCTTCTTGCTCACCCCATGGGGCTATTTTTACATATCTTCTGTCACAATGAGCTACTTCTCTTCTTTTTCCATTGGAAATGTGAGATTTCATATACATGAGACTTCATATATGCTGGGTACTTCTTCCTTGTTTTCTTTGTCAACCCTAAAACCAGTTTACCCAGTCCTCAGGACTGCATTTCTCCAACTAACCACTGATGATTTGTTTACAGCAGGTTACTTCCATGCCTGTAATCCTCCCCTCCCTGTCCCTCTTGGCAAAGGCTTCTGCTACAGTACCATTCCTTTACACCATTTTGCTAGGGTCAAAAATATTTTGTTCTGCATAGAAGAACAACTTGCTAAATAGTATCTGTGTGAAAATTATGGTTAAACCAGATGATTACAAGCAAAGCTAAGCAAAAGTAAAACAAATTAGACAGTAGGCACGTGTTCATTAGGAAGCTGCTGGTAACAGCTGAAGCAAGTTAAGGCAAAGCTGTAGGCAGCCCAGAACAAAGCCAGCCAAACCCTGAAAATTGAGTGGCCTCATGGCGTTCGAGTGCAGCTCCTGGTGTGCTGTGGCAATGACAATTTGCATCTGTTGAGTTACAGGACTGATCTTAGCTGCTCAGGACACTGACTTTCGGTCGTCTTAAAGAGTGAAATGTAAAGGTCGTTTCCCCGAGGAAAAAGAAAACCCTAGAATAAAAGCCTAAGAAACCCTGTAGAAAATGCAGTAAGCAAGAAGCTTATTCACATGCTTTCACATGTTCAAGTGTGCAAATGCTGCTAGAAAGTTCCTAGTTCTTTGTGTTACTACAGGTTGATTTTTGGTGCAGAGATTTTACTATTCCGAATTGTTCTGCCCTATTAGACCCTTCCCTCAGACCCCACCTTAAATCCCCACCCACACCAAGATGTATAAATACCCCTGTCTAACCCTGGCCCGGGGCTTTTTGGCCTCGTGCTTTCTTGTTACTGCCTTTTTCCAGTTCAATCCAAATACAGTGTACGCCTTATCATTTGTTACTTTGCATTATTAAAATTCCGTTTCTAGGCAATTGGATCAAGGCTGCCTCTCTCTCCTCAAGTCACCGACAGGGCTGAGTCCCAAGGAAACGTAAAAGGGTCCCATCATCTGGGCTCAGACTCTTGGAAGTTTCAGTGAAAACCCTTACAAATTTCACCAGAGTGCATAAAACCGATTTAAAACTTCCAGCAGTGTTTAAGATCAGGGGTGACTTGTGACTTGTGACCTCGGCAGCCGCGGTGTCTGAGGTTCCCTCCATCGGAGCGAGGTGGGCACTGCCCTCAGCCCGCCGCAGCCAAGCTCCACTGCAGGAAAATCCGGCTCTCTCCCTGCTGGGGCACGGTGGTGAGCCAGACACCACCAGTTCCACGGGCTGCTCCATCCACCTACAAGGGTGCTGCCCGACACCTTACTTACCTTTCCCATTCCTTCTCATTGGGAATCCCTCCCTGCTGCTCAGCAGCGCCATTGGAGGCCTTACTAGCAAGCCTCCTAACTTGGGATATTGGTCTCTGCTTGATTAAAGCCAGCAGGTATCTGAGAATTTTATCCTCGAGAATTACTTGACAAATGATAGCTCTGTCCTGACACTGCAGCAATTCCTCCAAAAGCCTACAGGATCTGGATGCAAATTTCTAATGAGGTCAGTTTGTGAAAAAGTCTCAGTGATGTTGTTCAGTGTTAGCATCAATTTGTGGCTCATTTTTGTAGCACCTGTGGATGGAAGAGGGATTAAATAGATTTTACCTTCAAATGTAATTTGATTTGCTACTATATATGAAAACCGTATTTCTTTTCTGCTGTATGTGTACACTTCCATTTTTTTTTTTGCAAGAATACCTGCAAGTGGCATATGCTTTTTGCTAGAGAAGTCAGATGGTTTTTATCTGTCTTATCTTTTTCAATGAGAAAATACAAAATCAAATTGAAACAGCAGGCGAAGTAGAATATATATGCACAAAGCAACATGTCATGCCTCCTCCAGGCTGGAGCTGTCGTCACTTACAATAAAGCCAACAGACTGCCTGTGCAAAATATGCCAATAACCCATCTTTCTCTTCAGTTCATACAGAGCTTTGCATGAGGTGTGATCCAAGGGAAGTACTGGTTTTGGGAGAGAGCCAATATCTGAGAATATTTTCCTCTCCATCTGATGTGAAAGTGCCTCGGTATGGTGCTGCAAACTCTAACGGCTCTGGCTGACAGCTAGTCCAGATGTCTGAGGTCACACGTACCACCACACCACCAACTGCATCTCAAAGAGACACGTGAAAGCCAGCACTTCACACACATCAGAAGTCTGTAAGGCTGAAAAAACATTCTCTGTGTGGCACAAGGTGATTTGGTGCCAAGTAGTTTAAAAGCCTTCCCAAACATATGTGTTTATTTTTCTCTGCAGTACCAAGTCAACCTCAAGCACCACAGAAATCAGATCTATAAAGGCAGTTGGTTTGAAGGGTTGAAAAAAATTTTTTTTTTTCCTTCTGTCTCTGAAATGGCTAGTTGTCATCAGCAGAATTTTTTTACATCATGGAAGCTTGAGGGGTGCTAACACAGACAACGGGGCAGAGAAGTACTCTAGAGCGTCAAGCTGTGACTAGTGGAGAAATTGGACCACGTCAGAGCTGCTGCTGCTGTGGCATTTTCTCCTCAAATTGTCCAACGTATGTACTGGTTGATGATCTATCATGCCCTTGGAACTGTGGGAAAACAAGTTCTCAATCTAAAATGTTTTTTTGCAAAGAGAACATGTTTGTCATAATGCATTTTCAGCATTTATGTGGAAAAAGAAGATAACATAGAAGGCATCATTCTTGACCTATATCACCAGTTGCAGATAAGGTGAATGTCTGCTAGCTTACTGTTTACCTTGAGAAAATTCTATTTTTACTGATATCAAAGCAGACTTCTGTCTGTTAAAAGTATCAGGTTTTGTGGTACCAGTTAGGCCTTTCAAGCACTTGTGGAATTAAACACTGATGCCTTGTTGTCCTGACAGAGTGATTTGGGGAGCACAGAAACATAAGAAAATCCATCATGTTTTTGGGAATTAGGATGAGGAGTAGTATGCTAATGTAAGGGCCTTTCCACCCACTGCAGGTGAGGATTTATGAGCCTGGGCAGGAGAAGAAATTAAGAACTGGAGTAGTCTACTGGGCCATGTAGATCAATGCATCTCCTCAAACATATTTTCAGCACCAGGCTGAGCCCTCCTCTACATCCCATGACTGCCCTTCAGAAGTATCATTCCTTTATGTCACCAGGCCTTGGCCACCCTCTCCCCCACTGCCCTGACATCACTCCCACACCTGGCCCTCTGTGGATCCCTCAGCACCGCTCAGCTCACCTCAGGGCTCAGATCCAGCAGGGAACAGCGCCCTGCAGCTCCTGGATGAGAGTTCCAGGAGCAGCTTTGTATCTTTAGGTGTGCATAGAAGTCCTTCTCTGACTACCCTTTTGTTCCTGTAGAAAAGCTCAGTCATACTTTAGATCTCTCAGTGACTAAGCCCGCCTCTGGTCCCTCATTATACATTTGGCATCATTAGTTGCACTGGTGCTAGCCACTGAGGCTCTGGAGGAGCTGGGCAGCTGTGATGACTTGCATAATGCATGGTGTGCCTCCAGCAGCGCTGTACTCCTTTGCTCTCTCCCAACAATGGGAAGGACTTCTGGGTTTAAAATTTTCCCCCTTTTCCTGTCTTCACCTGGTCTTATTAGCCTCTCTAGGGGTCACCATTTCTAGGCATGACTCCCTCAAAGCACACACCCCTACACTCCTCACCCATTGCTGTTTGCTCTACTGCCAGTGCCTGAGGCTATCCTGAGGACCAGTTCACATTAGACAATGTCTAATGCAGTTCTCTGCATTTCCTTCTCGTTTCAAAAAATAAACCCTGCCATCTGCTATCTTTTTCCAGGTGTACCACGACCGCTTTTCACTGTTTTTGCTTTAAAGAGACTGACTTTTAGGCAAGAACGTTAACAAAGAATGTTTTAATTTATTTTTTTAGCACCTGTGGTACTGCTGCTGCCTATGGCCACCTCTGGGGCTGCCCTCTCTCCAAGCCCAGGACCTGAGGCAGCTGGCTGCCATGGTCAGTGGGGCTATCTTTAGCTTTCAAAAGGCCACTGTTGCTGCCCTGGCACCACCGGGCATGGTTTTCTCTGTTGTTACAACTGCTCAGCCTTTCAAAGGTTATTTTTAGGTTGCTAACCTTTGAGATGAAC
This sequence comes from Nicator chloris, assembly GCA_013400495.1. NCBI lineage: Eukaryota > Metazoa > Chordata > Aves > Passeriformes > Pycnonotidae > Nicator > Nicator chloris. Next base: position 106,765 of record WAAE01010681.1, read on the forward strand.
CTTCACACTTAATCTCACCAGGTACCTACATGACTGTTGGGAATAATCAGGTCTATGAAATTTTAAAGTGAACCACGTTGATCTCTCAGCTTCATTTCTCAACTACACCTCTCTTGCGTATATACATATGTCTGTGCATACACATCCATAGATGGAAAGGTGTTGATGGGGCAAGATGTCCTCGAACATCTGAAAGTTAATTACTTTATTGTATCAAAGATAACACAGTTGAGTTAAGTCCTGTCATGCCAAGGAAAATTACTGATGATAAATGAATGAAATGAGGAAATAAAAGTTAAAACGGGTTATGACAAGACTCAAGCTGGTCTCACAATGGAGTAGCTCTACTGGCTTCAGACACTCTCAAATTAATATTTCTATGAATTCAAAACAGATGAAAAAGAATTAAAATATTAATAAAATTTTATTCTATCTTGTGCCATTGGGATATATTTTAAAGATTCCTTTGTTGTTCATAGATGGAAGCTCTGGTTCTCATTGGTACAGTGAAAGACTTTATTGTGCTATCTGATGCTATATTTACATTTAAGAAGGGTATAGCATTCCAAACCTCACAATATTTTTTCTCCTGTAAAAATGGCTTTCTGAACTCCATTTAAGGTTAGAATCACTCAACAAATACTGTGCAAGCTCTGCAACAGTTTTGAGAGAACAGCTCCAAATGTCAATAATGAAGTAATTTATTTTTGCATATTGTATTTTTAATTCCATAGGTATCTATTTCTTGTTGTAGCATTTCCACGTAAATTCCAGCGTTACCCAGCACTAAGCACGCTTTCTTTGACATTCTACATTATCAGATCTATACAATATGTTGTTAGGGGATACAACAATGTCCATAGCATATTCTTTCTTCAATTCTTCTTTTTTTAGAATTGTGTTCCCATGCTTCTTTTTCATTTGTTCTTGTAGCCCACTGTTGATGTCAAACTTCATCCCTATTGCTGCTAACTACTTTTGTTAGTCAAGTCACATTTCTGCAAAGCATGTTTGTGTAATATAAACAATAAAGACAATGTGAAAAATAAGAACAATGGAGAAATAAATGAACAAAAAGAAATAAAATGGCATTCATTCTGCTCTGCCATAGTGTTGTCAATTCACAAATACCCCCTTTTTATGGAAATGTTTATAAAATCTCAAAAGTTCAGGAATCTAATATAAAAAGCTTTTGTCAATTTGTATATTTGTTATCTCACTCTGTAAGTTTCCTTTGTTCGGTGTGTATACGGAATGAGTGTTCAGTGAAAGAAAAGCAATCAAATCTAGCATAATGTTAAGAATCCAAATGTGGAACATCTCTGTGTTGCTGCTGCATACAATGCTTGATGATAAATTAATTCTGAGATAAAGTGTAGTTTCTCTGTTTGAGACCACAGTAAGGATTCCACATTCCCACAGTCTCCCTTTTATTCCCACCAGCAGTCGCAAAGCTGTTCAGAGATCCAGTGGTAGACCTATGACACAGAGGGTCATATTTTTGTAGGACTGGTTGTGAACACGATCCAGGAACTGAGCAGAGCTGACTGACACCTGCCTGCATGGTGTGGGGCAGATATGATTAAGTATAGGGGTGATGGGAACCTGGGTCCTGTTTCAGTGGTAACATAAACTTCATTCTTTTGCATAAAGTATGTAAAACCTTGCCCTGAATAAAAAAGTTAGGCCCATATTACAATCTGAACAGTACTCTGATTAATTTCTGAGCAACCATTTGGCCATTCAGTGAGATTAGAGTGTTGATTACACTCTTGTCCTTTTTTTTCAAGTCAAAAGTCTACCAACATCTGTTCTAGCAGAGTTTACTACTATGCCTGTTACACAGAGTTTACAAGGCTGTAAGTGTCACCCAGCTTTGCCCCTTTTGTGACAGCAAAACTGCACATGAGCCTATTTGGTGTCACTGATTCCTTACAAATTCCTTTCATCCTTCCTCTAAAACCTTTTGTCTCATTTAGATATTCCAGTTCAAGGATCATGCAGCAATTTTATCAAAATGGATTATTTGTCTAGTGTGATTTGTTGACAGTAAGTTTAGGCTTTACCATCTCCTCTTACCAAGATTTTGCTAGGCTTTGAAATTGTTATTCAGTGAAATGAAGTGGTAAATCTGTCCTCATCCATGGTGTTCAGACCACTGACTGGAACATTTTTGACTGACATTATTAAAAAGAAATATAACCCCAATCTCTTTTATTTTCAGTTTTCTGTGTCCTCAGTGATGTATGAAATTTCTTTTAGGTTATTACAAATCTTTATCAATTTTTTTCCCTCACTTGTCATAGTAATGCAGACCTTGTATTATGATTTTCACTAGTGAAAGAGCTTGACTTGAAGTTCAAAGGGACAGAAATCTTTGTCTGGAAAAACTACACAGCTATCTGCAGTGGGACTTTACCTACTTGGTCACACTGAAGTCAAGAGGGTGGGTTACAGTGGAAATTTGATTTTGAATTCTTCAAGATGACATGCCAGCTGTTGTATTCTGACCTTTATGGATCTATGTTTACCTGAAGCTTTTCCATATTTTCTGAATACATGGCCTCTGTTCTTTAAGATGTCACAGAAGCACATTAACCTTAGAAAATTCTAAACCACCTGTTCTTAGCTGGACAAGATGTCCTCACTCTAACTAAGAAGCCTGCTGGGAAATGAAAACAAAATGGAATAGGGATTTGTAACTGCTTTAGGGAAAGGAAACAGGGGCTTGATATTAGCAGGTTTTAGATACAGCGATTTAAGCACACTTTCCTACTTTTCCTTGTTACTCAGCCTCTTCTTCCAAGATCTGCATGACTGATGTTGGCCATGGAAAACAGAGTTTCTCCTGATTTAGAACATTGCACAGGGCATGGCATCTAACTACTGGTCCAGAAGATTGGCAAATCTTGTGATTACCAACTGATTGTGCTGGCGTAAAAGGCAAATGTCATTCATTGCATGAATTTAAGAAAAGTGAGGATGAAGGCAAAGACTTTGTTGTCTTCTCTCTATGAAGATAATGTAGGCATGATTACTATCCATGACAGAATTAGTTGGACACTCTTTAGTGGAGTATTTAATTAGTCCTTCTTCTTTTCCTTTTATTTACAGTAAATAAATGTACATTTCATTGTGTGCTGCTGAAGGTCACCTTAAAATGTAACCGGGTTCTTTTCCTTCCCCATTCACTTCCTTATTGCATATCTGTCAGGATTTTTACGAACTGGAGATTTTTTTCTAAGTATTACTCTACATATTTACAGATTTAAAGAAGAAAAAATATGCATGAGCAAGTTACCATTTTCAAGCAGAATGTTGCACACTAGGTTCAGCAGATGCTATGAAAAATAAAGTAAAATACCTGTCAGGTAGTCTGGAAAAGTTAACAAGATGGGAATAAAAACATTACAGCTACATCTCCCAGGAGGAGCCGTGACAGTGAAAGCAGCTGAACTCTGAACTACACCAGAAACCCCAAGAAAACCACCCAAGAAAACCCCAGGGGTATAGAGTTCAGTAGACTCAAAGTGTTTCAAAGAACCTTTTGGTCATTTTTATGAAAGGTTTTTTTGGTTTTTTTTGTAATTCTGTGTTGCTTTACACTATTTCACGCAGTCTATTTCATAAAGACTTTTAAGTTCTCATTCAGAACAAGAAAAGATGTTAAGCCACCAGCATTTCACAATCATATATATTTCAGCTGTCATTCAGTTTTGCCCTCCATAATTCAGGTCATTTATTAATGGCCATAACTAAGACAATTTTGCCATTTTAAGCATGGCTTATGGCACCAGTTTGACATATATGGGACATCCTTTGCGATACTGGGCTTCTCACAGTCTTACTGGAGAAAGATACTTGATTCAGTTGCTTACACTGGAGTATTTTAGATGCCCTAGGGTTTCTGAAAGACACCCACCACAACACAGGGCCCATGAGAGACTGGTGATCACCTGGAACAGTTGCTAGAGGCTCCTGGGGATGCTTAGAGGCATCTCAAAAGAACCCCATGTATGACATCAACAAGAAGTTACCTCTGGACAGCAGAACTGAGTTAATGGGACTTGCAACCTAGTTTTAGACTCCCAGCACAGATTCCTGTGGTAAGAGTACGTTCTCACTAGACTCCCTAAGGCACCATTAGAATACCTAAACATAAGCTTCCAATGGCTTTTCAGATACCTTGTGGAAAATGAGACATCTTCTCAGGACTTGCAGGCTTGACTAAGACTCTATGGGACATCCATGTTCCTCCACAGAAACTAAAGGCTATGCAGCTTGCTTTGGAGCTGAGAAACAATTTGAGATGTCTTCAGGGAGCTCATCTGGCCTCTAGCTGCTTATCCTGAAGGCATATTTTTCCTATAATTTGTCATGAATAAGTGGCTTAGGTTGCTCACAAAATGACCAGCCAAGGTATTGGCAAAAGCATTTTTAATATTAAAGTACAACAAAGCTTGTTGGGAAGGTTAATTCCACTACTTATCAATTGCTTAAAGCATACAGAGAAACTGGACTAAAATCTAAAATCAATCAAGCTAGAACTAAAATTATTCTAACCTAAAATTATCTACGTGGAGGCTAGGGATGGAAAAAGGATAAGGCTAGGACAGGTAAGGATAAAAAGTTCAGCATGGACCCTCTTGCCAAATTTAGCCACAGTCTTTATCAAAGGTTTAGGCCTAAAAGTTTCAACTGCTCTTTAACTTAACAGCACTTAATTAACAATCTAATTTTTAAAAATTAACAAAATATTCTACAGAATTTACTACAAACAGGACGGTACTTATGCAAGCTCACCTATAGGCCTAACTTACTCAGGAATCTAATGCACTTGAGAATCTAAGAGAGCAAAAGTCATAGTACATTTGCTATAGCACATTCACACACACACACACAGACCTTAAGGAGTATGTACAAGGTATATATCTGTGAAAAATTCCCCTGGAATTCAGTGAAGCTGGATACCTTCGCATCCTCTCAACAGGCAAAGAGCTGAGCCTCGAAGAGTGGCAGTATCAGCCTAGGATTCGTCATCGTAATTTGGCAATTCTTCAAGGTATAGCAAACTTGAGAGTTCCCTAGCTCTGAGGCCTCACTCAGGGCAGGATTCCTGGTCACAGCCTGCTGTGGTCCAGAAAAGTTCAAAGGGCCTCACTTAGGACCACTGTTTATAGGGCTGCAAGAATGTTGGCTTTAGTCATGGTAATTTTCCATCCTGGCCATAACTCAGATCAGTAACTTCCTGTGAAAGTTCAAAACCAAATTGTTGTTCTATTGAAGTTGTTGTTCAGTCAAGAAACAAATTTCCAAGGCTGTTTGTACAAAAACCTCAGGAGTTCCCTAGGCACCTTAAGTTCCTGGGGGAAGACAGAGAAGCTCAGGAGGAGTTTAACCCAGGTGCTTTTGCCAAGGCCTAATGAGCATTTCTGAGATGACAGTGCAGCCCACCATGGGTCGGGAGGCACCACCCCATAAGCCTAGTGCCAGATCTACTTGTAGTCTTTAGCTGTCCCGTCTGACTCTGGCATTTCAAACCACGTCTATGTAAGGACAACCATACCAAGCCCTGAGGCTCTGAGGATGGTTGGCAATTACCTTAATAGAGGTGCTTCACATCACATCAGGTTGACTGCATCCCACTCAGAATTATTGTCTTGCTGAGCCCAGCTGCCTGTCTTGTGAGGTCATGTGGAAGCAAAAAGGAATGCAAACTTGGGGTAGAGGTAAGTTAATTGGGTCCTCTTAAGACTTTTCTTGTTTCTTCTAACTTCTTTTCTCTTTTGATATGAAACAGAGAAGGAAAAATGTCAGGCTTGTCCTTCAATTTGTGTTCAGGTTATGGGTCAGGCCCTTAAATAAAATGAAGATAAATAAATCAGGAAAAGTAATGAAAAATTTTAAAAAGGAGCAAGGAGGTGGGGCATAAATAAATTTTAAGCTCTGGTACTTACAGAACAAGCCGTATAATAAAATTTAAGTCTTCTACATTTTGTGACTCTATCTCCTCCTTAACAGGAGACTTCTGATTGTCACTGGGAAGAAAAAAACAAAAGATTAATTGGACACAAAATATCTCCAAGTGAAAATTCATAGTTTAGTTAGTCCTGGTGACATTTATAACCCTCGTTCCGTGCAGATTTAAATGTGAATGTCAAATTTAAAATTTAGGAGTCCTGAAGGCTATTCATCTCACAACCCATGCCAAAAAAACTTCAGTATGTACCTTTGATGTTTGGAGAAGTGTCATCATGATGAACAATCAATATGATATATCAGCCCATTCTGTCCACTGTCTAAATACTACTCAAGGTATAAAATAGCATAAAATCAAGTATGCAAGATCCATAACCCTGGAGTATTCAAATTAACCTGGGGGCATTGCAGAAAAATGAAAAACTACATGGAATTTCATATTGCATTATCCTAACTACCAGCAGTATGTCCTGAGATATTCTATCTCTCGACTAATAAATGACATCAGGAAATAATATTTATTTATATGGTTTTGCAAAGAAAAACATTCTGAAAGTTTATGTGGAATAATTCTAAATATGAAGGAATGAACAATAAATTTCTAATAAGGGCATTGATTTTTTTGGCTTGGGGTGATAGAAATCTATTTACCAGTATTTCATATCTCATAATTGTGTCATTAAGATCCCATATAAAATGAGAAAATGGATAATTAAATGGATGAGAAAACAAGCTAGAAACACTTTTTTCTTCCTTTTCTTCCTTTTCTTTTCCTGCTAGTGGTTAAATGCCCTATTGCACTGTAGCATGGAGCTTTGGGGAAAAACAATGAAAATAACAATAATACCAATAAAAATAAAAGATGGAAAAGCAGACCCACTCCAGGAAATTCTACCAGTTATTGAAACATGAACACACAAGAGATCAGCATGACAAATTTCTATCACTGTATCTTGCCTTGAAAGTAAAAAGTCTACAATATAAAGAACATGGTAATCATGTAAAGTACAACAGACAATACAAGAATATCATGAGAAAAAATCTTCAGAGAATACCCTTAGGTAGCAAATGAGTGTATAGGCAAAAAGTACGTTGTGACTATCTGTGAGCATAGTTTATGAAGATTTGAAAAACTTTGCTAAAAATGTCCCAAATTCTAAAATTTTCTTGTTTCTGATGAGTTACTACCCTGCAGTGGGACGATGCATATGGAATGACATTTAAGTTTTTAGCTTTTATATTTTTCAGATCCTCTACTGCATTAGAACTCCATACAAAGTGTTATATGGAGCTTTCTACACATTTTAGTCAGTCAAAACAATCCTTCCAGGCCTGAGAACCAAGGTCACCATCACAGCCTCAGGCCCTGAAAAGTATAAACAAAAGTGAATTGGGAGGAGCAAAATGGGGGAATGTGACTTCATTACCTGAAGCTGTAATTGGACAATTAACTTCTGATATGCAAATAGAACAAACTTATATCTGTCTGAAAAACTCATTGTCCATCTTGGGAGTAGCCTCTGCGAGGCTTTTGCACTACCCAAGGTGTCTCTATGGAAGGCCTTTAATAAATATCTACTTTATTCTTTTAACTCCGTCTAGCCTCTGTTCTAGGTAGCACTCCAGGCATCAGGAGGAGACGCATCCACAAAGCTTTTTGCAAATGACTGTTTGAAATTGATTGTGAATGGGCTAAATACGTACATAGGATAAAAACAGTCGGTTTGACTAGTGCAACCCTCAATCTAAAGTAGATTGCAGAGAAATAATTTCCATGTTAGAATCTATCTCCTCGCACCACCCACACTCAATATATTACAATGATCAGACAAAATGCTGCCACATATTTTCTTGTTATTTTACTTATATTGATTTTAACATTAGGGGGAAGACTTTGGGGAATATTACTGTACTTTATGATTATGATGTGGGTAGCGACTTTGTCACTTTTTCAATAATGTGCTGCTTTGTTCTCAGAATACTCATGAGGAAAAAGAGCAAGTTGTCTCCAGGAGTACAGTGCAACCTTCAGAATGTCTGCTCTTTCTTTCATCCTCCTCACTTCCTCTAAGTATAGAGGTGGGTTTTAGATTAGATATTCACAAGAAATTCTGCGTAGTGGGGGTAATGAGGCACTGGAATAGGTTGCCC
>WAAE01010682.1:0-17557 GCA_013400495.1 Nicator chloris
TGCTGAGGACATACCTGCCAGGAGAGAGTGACATGAGGATGGAAATATTAAATATTTGAAGTTGGGCAGAAATGAATAATTAGTACAGAGCAGTGGTAACTGCTTTATTTAAGAGATGATGGATAACTCAGTATCGCTTTTCTTGTCAGATGAGTTCTGAGTGATTTGTCAGCAGCTGGCAGCTTGATGGTTCCAGAGTCCAGGAGATCAGGCACATCACCCTTGCTCATGTCAGAGCGGGGAATGTAGCTCTCTCAATGAGCTTCAGGCATTCAGTGAGTCAGACAAGTGGTTTCCTTTACACCACCTGAGCAAAGCAGATGAACTCAAGGTGGACTGCTAATTAACAGTGGAGATGGCTTAAATTTTGTCACCTAAAATACAATTAAGCTGTGTTACAGTGGCTTTTAAATCTTTCACGTTAGCACAGGGCTTTCAAATTCCAGAATAAAAGTCAGCTAGTTTTGCCTATACCAATATGGAGTACAGGTTGTGGGGTTTATTCAAAAATGTTCTTTTTCTGAACATAAATCTATTAAATCTCTTTTTAATAGAAATTTTCAAGATCATTCTAGGAAACATGCTAGGAAACCTGACTCAAATATCTAAAATAAACTGTTCTGTAAAAATACAGGTTTCTAATTTTGGAAGACTGAGTAGAGCTTTATTTCACTCTCAACTCCAAATACTTCTGCAAAGATATTTCTACACTTAATCAAAGGTATTAGTTCCACATAATTGCAAATATGTAATCAAAAATATTTGAAACTGAACAATTTCTAGAAGAAGTTTTCTCAGATTTATTGTTTCCTTACAAAAAAAAAAAAGAACATTAATAATAATAGTTATACAAAATAATTTTTTTTAAACTTTTTTAATGTGAAATGTTCTGTAGTCATGAGAGTCCTGTATTGGATAAGAGATAACTTTAAATATAGGAAAATGAGATTAGATAAAAGTCATAAAGCATTTTTTAAAATAGATTTGATTCTAAATCAAGTTTGTACTTAATTAAAAATTATATCACAGGTAATTATATCAGCATAATCAATATTTGTTGCCTCTGATATTAATGTGTTTTTCAGAAATGCATCAAATTGCACTAATAAAGAGTTGCTGTTAAGTCAGAAATTAATCACATGTTTGCACCCTCACAGTGTCTTCAAAGTCATTGTATACTCTAGATGGAAGTCTTCAAATCATATCAAGGATATCAGCAAAATCCCAAGTCACCACCAATTGCCTATCTCCCAGAATAAATAAGACAAAGCCCTTTCCTTTGAATAACCAATTTTGTACTTTTATTTCTAAGCAAAAGCTAATTTGGTTAGAGCTGATAAAAGTATCTTATTATTAGGACATTGTGCAGGATGAGATATTAAAAAATATGCCGAGGAGAGACAATGCATAATCATGATATTGTGCATTTTTTTGTATTGAATGAATGTTCTTGGCACTGCAGCAGTCATAAGCTGGAAAATGTGTAACGAGTGCAATGGAGGGTCACAGGAAAGAATTTACTATTCATTAATGTTACTGGTGAAGTTCCACTAATGTAGAAAGAGTGTATCACCACACCTTTCTGATGCAATAGTGATGACATCAGATTGCATTACTTCAAGGGTCTCCAAAGTGGGTATGACGAGCAAGATATGTCTGTTTCTGTGGCAAATTAAACCCTCTTACCATCAATATAACAACCCAGCCACATCAGCCTCATTATATATCTGGAGTGCAATGGAGTGCAATGACTGAAAATGGCTCAGGATTTACCCCTGCATGTTGCTACAGAAATAGTAAAGTATATGTGAGATGTAGTCTTAGGACGAAATTGCTATTTTTTTTTTTTGGTGGATCAGAATGGATTAAGCAATAACACTGTAATTTTTTTTCTCACTCCAAGTAACTTTAGTACAGATATCAGCACAAATATCCTATGCAATGGAGTAAGGTCAGATGAATTTCATGAAGCAGTTTCTATATATAATTTTACTATTATTTTTCCCAAGCCCAATTGTTCCCACATTATTGGCTCTAGAAACTGTGCTGTTTATGATTTCTTTTACTTAATTTGCTTGGAAAGCATTGCCTGCAAAATAAAAGGTCACTTAAAATGGGTTAATTTAATAGCGATTCTGTACCAAGTATCTTCTCTGGTAGGGTTCTGCATTATTTCATAAATAATTATGTTATTGTGCTGGCCTCATAGTGAACAATTATAAATTCAAATGAGAAAAATAAGGCAGTGCAGCATAGGAAAATTCTAGAAGACAAGCACTGTAAAGTACTCTCTAGACTTGTGCTTTCTTCTGTTTTCATTGCCTATGCAGCAAAGTTGAAATATAGATGGTATTTAATCTCTGTAAGTAACAAATCTTCCTACATATTATTTTCTTTATAACAGAATCTAAAAATAATATATGCAAACACCTCTAATTGTTGTAATGTGATTTGAATCAAAACTTTATCTAAAAGAAAACTAACTTTTTCTCAAATAAGGTGCTTATAAACAGGAGCACAATGCTACTTACAATATTTGGAACTAACACCGCCTTAGAGAAAATTGAGGAAAACTAATTTACAACCTATAAGAGAAGGTTCAGACTGAATGCAATGCTCTAATTTTAGAAGGTACATATCTTCACTTATTAATATTTTTCTGTCTCCATACCTCAGCTTTTGTCCACCAGTCTCTATAAATCTCCACTGAATTTGCAAAGGTCAATTTAATTTGTGTGCCACCATGGCACTGTGCTAGATACTTTTGGAATTATCCAGACTAGGACAATTATTAGATCAAATGTTCACCTACAGAAATAATTAACAGGCTCAGCACCACCTCATTGATACACTTGAAAAAACCAAAATTTCCAAGAATCAAATTGTGCTAAATACCTGTTCTTCTCTAGAGGTGCACAGTAGGTGCCCATCCTTACATTGTATCTGTACTACCCAGTAGCAATTCCCATCTAAAGTGAAATTCCAGTTCAGATGAACTATGATACCAATTACATTTCAATTTTCTAAATATATTTATTGTCATCAAGGTTTCATATAGAAAAAAAATCTAATAGAAAGGATCCCCCAAATTGTATTTATAACAATGTTTGTGCTGTGAATTTCAAAACAAGATTTAAGTTAGTCTCCTTAAGTGATGAGAAAAATCAATGTCCTTTACATAGCGTGAGTGTTAATACACACTTCTATAAGGAAACAATTATAATGATGCATGACTTACGTATGATGATGTTTAAAACCTATAAAGGATTAAAATAATATAGATGTGAATAATCCTAACATTTAAAATCATTGGCTATGTTTTTTTAAAAATAAGAATGGATGAGAAAAGTCTATATAACATTTAATTATCAGTTCTAAATTTTCCTTATCATGTACCAGAATGTTTTAATGAGGGAATTTCTTTTACTTCTAGGTATTTTTTGAGCTTAAAAGACCTAAATCTAATCCTCTTCACTCTTTTCTGTAGTTTGTTTCAGTTGAAAACGCATCAATAATATCTAGCATATTATTTCTTTAATAGGCTTTTATCTATAATAATTTAAAAATTTTGTGGGGGACAGAAAAATGAAAGAAATATAACTCAATTGTTTTGCTTTATTATTTAGAACTTTTTCTTCCAGTGGATTAAAAGGTATGCATCTTAATAAATCTTTGTCTGATTCTGCTCTTCCTGAGCTGTATGAAAAAGTTTTTAATACTTTTTAATAATCTCGCACAAAATGAGAATTCGTGTTTCATTTTGATGGGTTTAACATAAGCATCAGGGTGAAATAAAGTAGGAATGAAACAGAGGAGGTCCTGGTCAGAGGATGGTCTAGAAAATAAAAATATGAATAGGTTTGAGGAACAATTAATTATCTGCTAAATACAATAGTCTAAATATAATCTTTGGCTCAGAAAGCCTGTAATTGCCAAGCATTGGGCACTCACAGGTCATCCAAGTTAGATAATTCTAGATTTTCTATGGGTTGTTTTTGGATTTTTTTTTCCATTCAACACCATTTTCTACACATGATGAATCACCATTGCCATTCTGTTAATAAAAATTGAAAAAACAAGTGTTTTAATAGTAAAAAAAGTCTGATAGTCATAACTTTCCTAAATTTTCGGCAAACTTGTTGTTGTTCTCCAACAATCCTTTTATTATCATTCTTTAAAAAGTAAGATATCCTTAATACAGCTGCTACTGCTGATGTAAAAGGTTTAAAATACTGAACTCTTGGTGAAAGGAATTCTAAATGCAAAGAATTGTACAATTATTTTCTGTTTAGTACCTCAATTTCTTTTTGAGTGTAAGCACCTAGCAAAAGAGAAAATAACTATTACTAAAATGGTTTATTTCTGACCTAAATTGCTACATTTAATGTAACTGAATTATCTGAGTTCTCTAATCTGATCTGGTTCCACATATTGAGTCATAGTGTGGCCTTAAACCCACATCCAGTATAACAGAATGCTCTTTCCACAGGAAGGGATGTCACTGAGAGCAAAGATCACCCTAAACTCTTAGGCAAAATATAATTTTTTATGTAATCTCAAATGTTCCATTACAAACATCAGCAGCCCTTCACAGTTTTATTAATTTGAAAATTGTGTTTAAAATTGTATTCCTGTAAGAGTGATTGTATATAAATCATTAGCACAAAAATAATCCAATCCTTAATTAAATGAGTAGACATAGCTCTTAGCTGTGCCATCACACCTTCCATAGTAATGTTCCCTTTATCTTTTTTAAAGTAAAATTTCTTGTTAGCAGAATAGATCCTTTGATACTCATAAGATACTAGACATACGTGTTGTGGATTTTTTCTTTTAACCTGTAGGACAAAATTCTCTCTGTATATTTTCAGCAGGTACAGATAATTATTTGTCTTAATTGTATTGTACCAGTTCTAACCAACCCCTTTATATTGAAAGACAAAGTCCAGTTTTGTTTGATCATGTTAAAGAAAACAAAGCAGAAATAACAAATGGGGCTTCTAAACAACACAATTTTAAGAAATTAAGAAATATTTCTTGTTTCACTAAATTAGCTGGCAGAGCAAGTAGACAAGAAAGGACTGAGACACAGTAATAAACCATGCATGAGAGATGAAGAAGTGCGTGAAAGACAGTAGTGAAAGTGGCTAATATTATTGATGTGATGCCCCTGGGGACAGGATCAGGTAAAACTTCTTCAGAACAAAGTAAATAACATGAATATATCTTATCATCATCTTTCTGATGTCTTAGAGAATTCAGTTTTGGACTGAGCATGTACTAGTTGTCATAAAACGTGATTTGGTTTGGTCTGATTTGGTTAAAATTTCTTTAATTTACTTTGGTTTGTTCTATATTGATTTGTAGTTCCTAGATGTTTAAAAACATAATTCTCCTTGGTATTTCACAAAAGCTGATTCTGTAAACCACTTATATGTTTTCATATGTGTCTGCATTGCTTCACATACCTCTGGTGAACTGTAGGATATATCAGAGAGAAAAAAATACTCTTTTCTGAGTCTGCAGAGACTGCAGCTGCAGCACCTCTTTGTACAACTGCTCAGTTACACAATGAGAGCGTGGCTATGTCCCGGACATCCTGCCTTTTCTTCTTTTTTCCTTAGCTCTAGTTGAGACCACTTATGAATCAAATAATTCTGCAGCTGAGTGCCTGTTTTGTCAAATATGGAATCACTACCAGTCTCTGCAATAAGAGTTAAGCAACTGAGTGGTCCAATTGGAGACGCAATACAAATAATAATGTTCAAGTGATAACTATTTGGGGTAAGTCTTGGTCACAAAATAGGATTGTTTCCCCGAGGAAGCGGATAAATAATTTATTTTATTTTTTTAAAATAGTTAGTAGGACATTTTAATGGAGTCCTTCGGTACTTCAGGTGGTTGAGTTCTGCTGGCCAGCATTCCCCAAGTAAACAAATCTAACATCAAAACCCTTAGAAAGGCAAGAGTTTTACCTAGGAAATATACATGCTGTTGGCATTACCCTTGACAGAAAACTTAGGAAACCTTACGTACATTTTTTTAATTATCTTGAAAAATTGAAATATTTTTGTTTCCCTTTATTTCTAGACATAAATTTAAACCATATAGAAATAGAAGTATAAGGAAATAAATATGTCTCAAGGCATTAGTTAATAAGAAAATCTTATTCCATATTAGAAAATAAATACAGAAAACCAGAATGCACCGCTCTAACTAGATAATTCTATTTATCTTCCCACGAAGAAAAGATGTCACATAAAATCTTCAAATACTTTTTAAGGTCCAAAATTCAGGAAAGACTATAATTCATCCTGACCTCTTCCCACTGGTAAATTGAGATCCTAACCACTAGACTAAATAGCTATGAATATAATAAATTCCTAAAAATCATGTTTCAATGACATGCAATAATATTAGCAATGTACTTGAGGCCGTGTAATTACAAGCAAAAAACAAATACAGAAATAGATCAAATAAGAAGTTGAGCTTAAAACACAGGAGTTAAATAGAGAAGTGGAAATGTTTTACTTCTGGATAAAAATGTGCAAAGCTCTCAAGTATATAAAATAATCCCCCAGATTTCTAGCCATTGCAAATTAACATCATATTGAAACATGAAATCATATATCAAATATGCAGTTTGATACAGTCAATAGTACCTCTAAGTTGCAGGTCTATATTAAATTACTGGTAACCGACACACAAGCCTTCAGTGTTGAGGTCACAACTGTAGTGAATTTAAAACCTTTACTTATGAAAGGCTACAATATTTATATCAAACAATCCCATCTAAGAGCAGTGGTAAACACATAGCAATGTGTGATTTTGCTCTTTCTTACTGCTTTCAGAATTGCAAGCATCTCACTAAACTCAGTAGTTAACCCCCTCTTGCAGAGAGAAGTATGAGATCCTTTGCACTTTATTTTTGACACTGGATGGAAAAGGTATAGGGCAAAAGAAACAGATTGCAATACCCTACTTGACAAAATTCCCCCTACCTCTATTTATTCACTAGTATTAGGGTTGCCATCATCTAAGCAAATGGTAAACCAGATTACACTGGTTACTGTATGACTTTTTTGGTGTCACCAGTACAGATACAACAACAACAACAACAACAACAAAACAAACAACAAAAACCTGAAAAAATATAATAAATCCAGTGGTTCCTTTATTGTGATGAAGGCAATGGAGTCCTCCTCTTTTCATAGATTTTTTGCCTCATTTTAATTTTCTGAAGCATATCTCAAGTATTTAGATAGCTGAAACTTCTGCTATTTCATGTGGATTTTAGAATTTTCAATGACCTCTGTCTGTAAGAAATACAAGACAGACATGATTATGTTGTATAAGCACCATGGGAATATAGTACATGGAGTTCACAGAATACAGTATCATAGAGAACAAAGTGTCCCTGCTTTGTTCTGGCTGTAACCAACGAAGTAACGTGCCTTGTAGTAATTTTTTCTCAATTTACTTTGTATTGAGAAGTGGCAATATCTGCAAATGGATCATTAACATGAAATAAATCTATATGTATCTTTATCTATCTAAACATCTATGTATTGTTTTTAGCCTTTTCCTCCAATTGATGCATGGACAGATTTGTCTGTATACTTTAGTTTCAATCTGTCCTAGAAAAAATGCTCAAAACCCAAGCCATATCAGCTGCTAGCATCTCTCTCATTCTTTTTCTGTCCTCACATGTACAAAAGAACCCCTATTATTCTCTGAAGAACAATTGCATGTGAGCTTGATTAACAGCTGAATCTTGGCAGGATTGTTCTATCATTTTTTCTGATGACTTGCAGCTGCGGAATCAGCTCATCACCCTTGTAGCTGATGAGGAACAGGGAACACTGTCAAACAGCATCCCTGGTGGCTGAGTCTGAACCTCTCAGGACCACAAAAAGAGAGTGATGTGGGGTGGTGGCAGGAGAGCCACTAAGCGGAGGGCAGACGCCGTCCCCTGCTGGCCAGACTTGTCCCCTGGAGAGGTTTGCTTCTTGCTGTGGGCTTACATTCATGACTTCCTTGAGAGGAGACCAATGCCTCATCCAGCTTAGTGGTTCTGCAGCTGTTCCACAAAGGCACTAGTAATATAGACAGGGGTGACCTGGGAATTGTCAAAATATGTATAAAGGGATCTGTGGACAGTGTTCAACAGCATAGACATAAAGTTTGAGTCCTGCCAGTGAGGAGAAAGGGAATTAGGAGGACTCAGCAGAATTTATGGCTCAACAATAGCTGGTGTTTGAGTAGGGCTGCAAGTTCTACAACCATGGGGCTCTCCTAAAGAATCAAAACCTTCTTGCAAGAGGATGGATACATCCTGACCCAGCCAAGTGGGGCATCTTTCCCAACAGACTGAACAAACTGATGAAGACAGCGTCCTCCAAAATCAAGCATGGAAATTTTAGGTGAGGTAAATAAACTAAAAGCTCAGGATGATGGGAAAAAAGGAGACACTGTGATCAACTGTAACCACCCACCCAGGCACTCCAGACACAGGACTCATCCCACCAGCTTTCATTTTGCCAATGATATCAAATCTCTGAAGCTGGGCCAAAACTTTAAGCTCCTCTTGTTTGTTCCTCATGCTGCGTGCATTGTTGTTAGAAACATTTCAGATGTGGTACTTCGTAGCCAACATCTCATGAAGCAGGTGAAAAATGATAAATAGGTAAACTTGTGGATTTTTTTGTGTGGTTTCACAAGAGGATTTTGTATCTCCTGATAAAGCCATTGAGGGAGAGCCTCCTTCTTAACTTGTTCTATAGCCTCTGAGAGGTATTATATCACGTGTATGGGAGAGTCACATGCGTATCTTTTTCCATATGAACAAAGACATCATAACAATTGTAAAAGTTAAGATCCTAACTGCAGCCTCTGAGCTACTGGACTCTGGAGTACTCTGTTTCCCCTGTATAATTTTCTCCATTTGGTATTAAAAAGTATTATAGCAGATATAATTTCAGTGCTCTGGTCACCAAGCTGCAAAGTTATTGTCTCTCTTTTTAAAAATTTCATTTGCTTTTATTAAAGCTGCTCATAAATAGAGTAGAAAAGAGTATACATAAAAATTATTATAGTCAAGAAAAGCATTATATTTAATGAAAATCTTTATTTTAAAAAATACATTCAGTTTAGTCTTTCCTCTTTTCTCATTTTATGCAATATACATAAGAGTTTTGGTGATGGCAAATTTATCCTAAGAGGTGAAAGTGGAAGTTAGCCTATTCTTTCATTTAAAATTAAAATTTTTAGTTTTATTACTGATGAAATTTAAAAAAAAATCTCAGTGTTAGAAATCTCAAAAATAGTTATTATATATTTACTCTTACATTTATTTGAGCTTTCTAGTTTTGGTCTCCTTTATTGTATTTAGGTATGTTAGTAGACTGTAGATATAACGATTACTTCCCAGATAGGTCTTTTAATTCAATTTCATGTTCACACACTTGTCCATGGCTTGATTAATCAAACTTTCTCTTTTGATACGTTGTCCTCACAGAATTTTCTCATTTTTTTTATTTTCCTGTCTGTATTTGAAACATATCCAACATAGCTTTTAGTGGATTTCAGTGGATTTATCTCTTCCCATAATCAGCTCTGAAAAACATCAATTCTAGTATAACATGATGTCCTTTACAGGAGGCTATCCTGTCCTCAACTACTGTCTTTACTGTCTAGTACATCTTTGCAATAGTCCTTTTCCCAAATTTCTCAGTACTAGCTACTTCAATCCAATACAACATCCAAGTCTGTTATACATCTACTCTTAGAAGCACAGCATGATCAAAACCGAGCTTTGAAAAAGCTGCCAGGTCTTTCATCTAGTTCTTAACTCACAAAAGTATGAAGTCTCTGTCCACTCCTTGTAGTGGCTGAATAAAAAAATTCCTTGCAGTTTCACACAGACATCTGCTCAAGGCAAAATTGTGTTGTGCAGAAGTGACAAAGAAAAAAAGGCTGTGAACAAAATGACTACAATCCACCCCCAATCCAGCTGTTCTTAGTACCTCTTGAATGTTTTTCCTTTAAAAAAAAAATCCAAAAGAAATAAAAATTCCTGCCACAGCTAAAATACTCAAAATTTAAAAAGTCAGCACTTCCTAGTGCTAACATTTTGTCAAAGGCCAGAAAATTACACAGTACTGTGTCAGAAATATTTTTTTTGCAGTGGGATGAAATTGAAATTCAGTAGTTTCTTGAATGCCATATGCAAGTGACCTTCATAGTTTGTCTTCTTCAGTGAAGCAAAGTAAGATTGATGTTAGCTCTCTCTTGTAATCAATGACAAAATAATCCAAATGAAAAGGAGTAGCTTCTTCATCACCTTATAAATACTATAGGGTTTTTTTCAATTATGTCAATAGCCTTTTATATAAATGGACATAGAATTTAATTGAAATGTACATTCAGATGAACTTTTGTTAGCACAGAAATCTCAAAGTTTCTTAGGCATCTTGGAATCTGGGAAGTGGAGTTGAGGAAAATGAAAATATATGCTTTTCTTTGTGTGACACTGGATTCAGAAAACATTTCAACTTCAACCAGTTAATGTAAAATTCTCTTATATCTAAAGACTACTTTCAGGCAAAATGTTGGCCTTTAAGTCTTTAGGGAAGATTATATGAAGCCTGGATAATAAAAATATGTATGTCGGCATCTATTTTATATGCATTTCATAATTTACAATATGAGAATGAAAATTCTTGAATTCTTATTCCACAGCTATATTTTCCCCTTTCAGTGTAATAATATTGTCTATAACATTTGTAACTGTTATAGATAATTTATATATGTAATTTATTTATTGCATGGATAAGAGTATTTTTTTTTGCACTTAGAACAATTTGATGCTGTTGTGATTGAGTATACTTTTTTTTTCTTTTGCACCTGTGATGTTCTGAATCATTGAATGAAGGTGAGTGAAGAAAGATAAATTTCCAGCTGGCTTCATTGCCATCTTTCTTTATCAGGGTACAGTATAGTACCTATAAATACACAAGCTTCATAGAAAATGGTTCAGGATGTGGAACTAAATGTCACGTAGCCTATGACACACCTACCAAAAATAGACACTTAACAAGCCATTCTACAAAGTAACAAAAGAAATTTCAAAAGAGAGGCATGTGAATAAAGTTCCAGCCATGTGTTTTAAGTACCAAACGCATGACAAATACTTAATAGAAAATTCATTTAACACCTCCACCTCTGATAAATACAAAAAGGACAGTGATAAACCTAGACAAAGCCAAATAACTTAAGTGCTTAGAAAACTTTTATAGAAGAAAGTGCCGTCAAAGATTTTCTACAGATGATTTTTCCTTTAAAGGGAGCTTCTTCCCAAGACAGAGGGGAAAATACCTCAAAATCCTTTGTAAAATTTGACCACAATCTCTCTTTTTAAGAAAATATTGTCCCAGTATTCCAAGGAAAATTTTTACTTCCAGTACAGAAGTTTTTCAACTGTGAATTATATACTTGTGAATTCCTGTTTAGAAGCAATTTAGCAATTTAGGCAAGTCTAGATCTGTAGCTTAGAAGACTATTCCACCTATTTTTGATCTACTCAGAAGAAACTAGCTCTAGTATTTGAAAAGCAGTAGTGTTCCTTAAAAGGATTTCTGTTGCCTTGTTTTTTTTTTTCCTTTCCCAAAAGAAACAATTACATTTACTCAAGTTTATATCCAGGTAATATTTTCCATTTTGAACATCAGGTATTTTTATCGCTTTATTTTTTATAGCCTATAATAGATAACAACAATGTGATACAGAATGCACTTAGATATTCTCTCATTGCAAGTGGTGTTTGGATAATGTTTTAATAGCATAGACAGGTATTGAAGATTGCCCAGAATAGTACAATCACAAAAACATAGCTCTATTCCCAGAGCAATGAGGTATCAAGAATATATCATTAAAACACACATGGATGCATTCAAAAGCTGTTCAAACTTAATAACTCCCGCTCAGCAGAGAATAAAGAATGTAGTTGTCCTGAATTCATTTATAAGGGATGTTTAGTGGAAAGTTCAAGGTTGTCTCCAAACAACCTTGCACTGTAAGGACAAGGAAATGTTTCCACTACAAGAAGTTTTGTCTTAGATCAAACCTCTGTGCAGCTGCACAAGCACTTTGTAGATGTAGATGCAGATGTAGGTGCTTGTTCACAACTGAGGTGATCACTGTCTGTGTGTGTCCATTTCTTTGTGCATTTGTGCAGACAAGAAGCCTTCTAAGCCAAATGTCTGAGAATCTAAGCTATAACTTCTTTTTAAATTAGATTTTTATAGATAAAAAGTCAAGTATTCCCAAAAGAGGTTTTCATGCATATGCCTTCATTTCACACAGTGAAATTAAATGTGTATGGACTACTACCTTTATTCAGGATCAACTTTTTTCCCCCCTTCTTTCCAAAAACTACTGAATTCTTCACAAATAATGTATTAAAAAAATCTATTCAGTGCTGTCAAGAAACCTCAAAAGTTAATCATTATTACGTGTTGCAAATTATTAATGGCATTTAAAATACTGGTATATATCATCTTCCTATATAAGATTAATTGAAAAATTACATTGGAAAGGTACTGTTCTCAGAATCATCAGATAAATATTTGCTAAAACATTAAACCCTAACAACGGTTCAGCACATATTCATGGGCATACAGGTACTCTGCTGCCATTCTGCTTATTCCTTTAAGCACAGGAATAGTACTTACACAGAAACATAGAATTGTTAAATCACTGAGATTGAAAAGACCTAAAAGAGTAGAGTCCAGTTTGACCCAACACCAGCCTGACAATTAGGACATAGTACTAAGTGTGATGTCCAGTCATTTTTTGAACACTTCTAGGGATGGTGACTGTACCACATCACAGGGAACTTTCTTTCAATGCTTAACATCCCTTTACATGAAGAAATTCTTCCTGATTTCCAACCTGAATCTCCATTGGCACAGTTTGAGACCATGTCCTCCTGTTCTGGACACAGCACTTGAGGTGCAGCCTCACCAGTGCTGAGTAAAGGGGGACCATCACTTCTCTAATCTTGCTGGCCACTCTATTTCTGACACAGGCCAGGATGCCTTTGGCCTTCTTGGCTACCTGGGCACACACTGGCTCAAGTTCATCTGCTGTGAACCAGCAGTCCTGCTCCTTTTCCACTGAGCAGCTTTCCACCCACTCTGTCCCCAGCCCGTAGCACTTCAGGGGCTTGTTGTGACCCAAAGCAGGGCCTGGCACCTGGCCTTGTTCAATCTCATATTGGTGTCTTCAGCCCATAGATCCAGCCTGTCCAGATCCCTCTGCAGAGCCTTCCCACTCTCCAGCAGATCAATGCTCCTGTCCAACTTAGTGCCTTNATTGTTTGTGCTTGTGGGCTTTTGTTTGTTAAATAAATAGTTTTTTCCACTTTTCTCAAAGGAAGTTTATTCCTGGACCAGCTGAGGGGGAGGGGCTGTTTGGGTTTGCTTCCCAGAGGAACCCCATTTGGAGGTTTCCTCCCAAATTTTCCCTAAACCAGGACATCCTCATCCAAATCACTGATGAAGTTATTAAACAGCACTGCCCCATTATTGAGCCTTGGGGACCCCACTAGTGGCTGGCCACCAACTGGCTGTGTCACAACCTACCACCACTCTCTGGGCCCAGCCCTTCCAGCAAAGAGTGCACCTGTTCAAGCAATGGGCTCCTGGTTTTCCCAGGAGGGTGCTGTGGGACAGTGTCAAAGGATTTACTGAAGTCCAGGTGGACTAAATCCATAAACATTCCCTCATCCACTAGAAGAATCACCTGGTCATAAAAGGAAATCAGATTGGTTTCAAAAGAAAATCATATTGGTTTAAGCAGGACCTGCTTTTCCCAAACCCATACTGGCTGGGTCTGATCCCCTGATCGTCCTGAAAATATCAGGTACAGAAAATTCAAGAAATTTCCATTACTAGCAGATTCCTCATAGATGCATCAGAGTTATTTTAATGACTCCCATCCAGTAGTCTTAACACTTTACTAAGCACAAAAACATAGGTCCCTGATCTATCAAGAAGTTATTCTGAAAGCAGTCAAACTAGACTCTCTTTTACTCATTCCCATTATGCATTTGAGAGCAGTCTTTTCTCACAAATATTGCAGTTCCCTCCAAGGTGTATAGTAGGAAGCACTAACATTGAGGATCTTGTAAATATTAAACCAGAATGATGTTAACCAGAATTTGTCCTGAAAATACACTTGACCACAAACTCAGGCCCCTGCTGCCCTGGTCTGGCTGTGACCAGCACTGGGGTCCAGAATGCTCCCTTTGATCCTTTGTGCATGTCTCAGCCCTGGCTACTGGCCTAGAAATGCCTCCTAGTGCATCTGCTTCCTCAGTGATGGACACATGTGGATGTGTTCCCACGAAGGTGTTAACATTTTCATTAATTGTCACTTTCTAACTCTCATGGGTGGCACCAGTTGTCAATGGCTTCATTGGTCATGCAGTCCCAGGACAACCTCTTTTATTTTGTCTATATCTAAAGGCAGTTAGTGTTTTTTTGGGTGGATGCAGCTAAGGATTCATTTTCTCAGTGCATCTGAGTAGGTGTCAGCCTCTGACACACATAGACATGTTCATTATTGGGTACCTGCGTGCCTGTAGTTTGCAGTTCTTAAAGCTGTTGATCATTATGGCTTAAAAAGAAAGGAACAATTTTACCCATATCAGCAGAATTGAATATGTTTATGGAAAGGAAGCAAGTTGAATGCTGTTTTACAAAACACTATTTCCTGCAATATCCAGAGAATTTCCAAGGAAAGTACACTGGGCTTGTACTTTTACACTTTGATTTTTCATTTGCTGCACAGGACATCAACCTTTCCACCCACCCAAGATGCAAAAACCCCATTTTCCTTAGTGTTACCAGTAAATAGTTTTCTTTCAGTCTCTAGAGATTAGTATAACAGGTAATTTTAATAGAGTATATTGATCATGACAAATTTTAATTTTGGGATGCAATCTCTCTAGAAATGGTTTCTTTCTTCTCATCACCTTCCTCCTGGGGAAAAAAACCAAAACAACAAACCAACAACAAAACCCCACCAAAACAAAACAAAAAAAGGTTCAGCTGTCTATTTAACACACCAGCTTTCCTACAAGGCAAGTAGGAAAACCCACACACTGCATTTATACTCCCAAATGAATTTTATTAAACTTTTCGCTTTCAGGATCTTAATTCTTTTCTGTAAACATTTGTTGTAGAAAAGGGGAAAGAAACCTTATGGCAATATAAAATTCAGATTCTCCTTCACAGATTTTGTCTCAGAGCAGATTAATGGTCTGCTGTTTGAAAACTTGGTCATTACAGGTAAGACACTGCATCATCTAGTAAATAAATATAATTAACAGAAGGAAAGAGAAAACTGGAATAGATGTGAGGAAATTCTTTGTTTGAAAGGGAGATGTAATAAACTTTATTAGCTGCATTGCTCTTGCTCTTAAGGAAAACTTGAGAAAGGTATCACCATGAATCAGGCTTGTGTTAAACTGTATTTGCAAAATATAAAAAGTATAAAAATACTTATGCTTTAAGTCATATTTATATTTGCATTCTTTCAAAGATTTTCCACTATAAAAATTATCTATATAAGTAATTAAAAACCAAATATACTAGAACTAAACGAATCTAAAAGAAATCATTATCTACAAAAGAAAACTTGAAAGGAAAACAAAAACAACAAAATGTTATTCTCCCTGTATGTACTGTAACATATCTGCTGAAATCTGATTCTGTTGGACACAATTAATTAAATGAAAAATTCTTAATAGCCTGCTGGCAAATGATGATACCACTCCCCAATGCCTGAGCCCTTGTCTTTTATAGCATTGGATTTCTTGATTTAATCAACTATAATTGCTGTATTTTTTAAAGGAACATTTTAAATTTTATGTCTAAAAGGATTGATAGATTTACTTGGAATAAAACAATGGATAACTTTATCTTATTTAAAAATTGACCTATGAAACCTTTTCTCTTTTTTCTGTTATTTTGTTTTCTCGTTGTTGCTCATAATCAGATTTCAGTTTTTCTAAGTCATGGGTTGAACCTATAAACATTTCTGAATGTTGGATCAATGAAAACCTTTTTATTTCCTTATAGAAGCCCCCTGATTTTTAAATGCAGAAGTTATTAAATATTAGCTGTAGTGTAGTTTTGTTGCAAATGCTATCACTTTAACCTGTAAGCCATTATTTTATGCATTTTCTGTTTGGAAGGTATCTCTCTTAAAGGAAGATGAAAGTCCCTGCTTAGAAATGAAAAATTGAGGGTTTTTAGCAAAACAAACAAACAAGCGAGCAAAAATCACCAACCAACCAACTAAAAAACCCCCAAGAACCCAACAAAAACAAACCAAATATAAAAAACTCAGTTGTTGATCAAAAGGTGAAAAAGGAAAACTTTCAAGAAGGATAGCAAAATACTAGGCATCAACGAAAATACAGGGAAAAAAAATACTCCTTTTGGGTTCCCACTCATCCAGGGCAGTGTAGTTTTCTCACAGTCTGTAATATCATGCTGACAACTTTTTATTTTTCTTTTTTTTTCTGTTTAAAAATTGCCTCTCTTGCAGTCATTTCCCCCTCCCTAATTTCAAATCAGGAGTGCTTCAAGCTCTATGAAATATGTTAGAGCTACAAGCTTCTCTCTTATCAGCTGACTGTATCATAGCCTGGAACTTAGGAAACTACTTTTAAGATAATAAGAGACTAAGAGAATATGCTGCTTGCTCTGACTCAGACTGAGTGTTCTGGTAATGTGACCTCTTATCTTGGAAGCATTAAAAGAGAAAATGAGAGAACAGATTTCAGTACCATAAGCCTCTGGTAAAAATGAGACCTTTTTCTTGAGGCAAGAGGGCTTGAGGACATCGTTAGAATTAGGGTTGGAGAAAAAATGAAACTGAGTATCATGCAGAGACAGGAATCAAAGTGCACAAGCATACGAGCCAATCTCTTGCTCACAGCCTTATCTGACTCATGCTAATCACTTGCCACCTGGTTGTCTTGGAGCTGTGCAGCAGAAGAGCACAATTCCATGCTGCAGGCTGCAGAGGGACAGCTGAACACTGTGTGCCCATTAGAGGGGAGGCAGAACTGATTGCTTATCCAAAAGAGAGGAAAAAACCTCTAGAATCTAGCAGTCATATTTCTGTATGTAAGCACTTATATCTATGAACCAATCTGGATATCCAATTCTGTATGTTATGATACATTTGGTTTAAGTACTGATTACAGTGAAATATTTGCTAGCAGGGAAAACTGATGTGTATAGAAGAGATCAAGCCATAATTTATTGTTTTGTGGCAGAATCAAGACTGGAAATCTCTAACATATCTACAGACAATGTAGAAAAATATATATGGACATGATAGGTTTTTTTTTAAGTTTGCCTTAAGATAAACTTCTCTGGTGACGTGTAAAACACAGCAGAATCTATGGATTGCTATGGAATGTCATGGACCTGACTCTGTTCTCTCGGGATGCTTTTTCCGTTCCCGAGATCAGTTCGTG
>WAAE01010683.1:0-58533 GCA_013400495.1 Nicator chloris
AAAAGAACTTTAAAAATATAAATATATAGCTACACAAAGTAGTCCCAAGAAGAGGTACCTTAGAACACAGCTCTAATGAGTATGGCAAAGTTTTTGCTTTTTGTGGGGCTTGTCACTGGTGTTTCAACTGTTTAAAACAGAGCATTAAACACAGATGTCGGTTCTGGGAATGATGTTCTCAGGCTGCAGAAGCTCAATTCTACATATGTTGCCCAGACACAAAGCTATCGGGAACCTTCCTTCAACAAGGAGCCCAAGTCCACAAAATAAACCTTGAAGGCAGCAAAAGGAAGAACAAAACAAACACAGACACAGGCAACCAGAACATCTGCACTTAGTAAGAAACCTTCTACTTTGACCATATACCAGATTCAGAAATTTCCCCTTAACAACCTAACAGCAGAATTCCACTAATGAATCCAATACTTCAATACTGGCCACGTAACAAAAGGAACAGCACTTGTAGTCAAGTCGTATTCCTTCACTGTGGACTTGCTGCAAATTTTTAAGTCGCATTTCTCACCCACTTGCTGCTATTTTATAAGTTTCATTTTTCACCTAAGTCCTGCGTTTTAGGTTAAACAGACCTACAACAGTTAAACAGTCTATAAATAAAAGATAGTAGCTTTTAAAATATTCACATACTTTTGGGGTGATCTACTATCAACTTCAGCTTTTAGTCGCAAATTCTCTCTTAAAAGGCTATTGTTTTCCACGCTCAGTTTCTTATTTGCCTAAGGAAAAGAAAAGGAAAAAAATAAGTATACAGTGAAGCAGAAATGACTTCTAATATTTATAGGACAAGCTGTTTCTCCTTTTTAAAGAGACAGAACTAGAAATGTGCAGGCAGGAAACAGCCTTCAGACAGGGACACCATTTAAAAATCACCATGGGAAATGGTTTGCAAAACTGAATAGTGAACAGACATTTTTAATTTATATTCCCAAAATACATTGCAAGTGTCCTATCTAGGGAAATAAACACAGTTATGTTAGTTAGCACAGAAAATCATTAAGGAGATGTACTAATGGCAATTCCATGTTTTTTTTTTCCACATGACTAAATACATTAAGTACATTAACATTACAATGTGCAGGTATCAGCAAAACTAATGTTGAACAGCTTCCCCCACTCCAAATTAGAACAAGATTACTTTGTGGGGTTTTGGCTTGTTTTTAAAGCATAGTTATCCTGTGGATGCAAATCCATTGTGACAAGCTATTTGCAGTCTTTCTTTACTTTCTTCCACGACATTATGATTAAAATTCTTGATTCACAACTCTTACTCCTTGAATTGAGGTCAATTCCTTCTTCTCAGTTCAGCAGACATCCTTGTTAACAAGACACTTCATATAAAGAGAAGTTTTCCTCCCACTGTATTTCAGAACAATGAATGCCACTACCCTAACAAGCAGAATATACTCTTTGCACTTCCTAGAGTCTGCTCAATCTCCCTGTGCTAAAAACAGCACCACCAGTCCAGGACTCGTAATTCATAGCCTCAATTAGGTAACACTTCCACTGCATAATAAAAGTATGATCCAGAGCTAGATCTGAAGAAAGAGCTATGCAGCTGGGCTCAGGAGTGAAATGTACTTTTTCAGAAGCATCAAACAGTGCAAGAATAGAGGCAGAGAACTTTAAATGCTCATAAAAATATCCCTAGCAACCTTTCCAGGTGAGGAGGAGGAGAAATGGAGCAGAAAAATATAAACAAACACCCCCCCACTCCCAACACCACAATATTCCTAAGGACAGAAAGAATAACTAGACACTTGTGGCAAAGAAGGGAAGGTTGAGGCCAGGGCTGAGTGTCAACTACTCTATATTTAAAAAATAAAAGCACAAAAAACTATCCTGAAAGCAATAAATGAAAATTCAGGAACACTCAGTTCCAAAGCATCATCAAACCATTTGACAAGATGGCCAAGCCCTTTCTCTCTTTCCAAAAGCACAGCTCCCCCAGCTACATAATCAAGTAAAAATTTTCATTACTTGTGTAGCACTGATAGGCAAGGCATCCATGTGGCCCGTGGCAAGGCAGGACTGAACCCCTCTGGTGTCCTCCTTCCTGAGAGTGCTCTACCCTCCAAGTCAGTAATCTGCAAGGGACCCCAACTCGCAGCAAAATGTATACATTAATGAGTTCATGTACCTGCATTTATAATGAGTGTACTTAATCTAGGCTTTCTCCTATGGAGTTTGTTCCACCACTCCCATAGCTTTTATGACTCCACTCAAAGTAATAATGCCTACTTTGGGCATTCCTACATCATCATCTGTCTGCTCCAGAACATTAAATGATAAAGGTGGTTGCTATTTCCTGATTCAGTCTAGTTTTGAAAATAAAGTGGTGGCAACCACATTTGCTGAGGGATCTTGTCTAACTGGGAAGTGCTGTCTGACTGAAACTCCTGGGTCAGGTACTTTCAGGGATGAGAAGGTTTCTGGTTCCAGATAGTGTGTGTGTGGGGAAGAGGTCTTGCTGTTCAGAATGAGGATGGGCAGTGCATGCTGACAAGTGAGACAAGGTCTGCCAGAGCCAACTGACTTTAGGTACTTATGGAACTGAGCAGCTGTTGAATAGGGAACAGATGGGAAAAAAGTGTTTGACTCAACGATCTTAGAGGTCTTTTCCAACCTAAATGATTCTATGACAACAGTTTGAGAACTCTTTCCAAAACCTATCTAAGCCTCTATTTTTTTGTAACTCTTCACCAAATTCAGAGATTTCATACTTCAACCTCTTTTCTTGCTAAGGCTAAAGTTGTATTGAAAAAATGAATCCTTTTTTGCCATTTACAAGTGAATTTGAAGCTCCTGGGGTCCTAGAAGTGTCCCATTAACAAAATGGCAGAACAGTACAATGTGTGCCTCCAAGTCTATAGCACAGAAAAAGTGCTATGGACTAATAGTGTTCATTAATAGCGAACACTATTAATGTTAAAAACTTCAAAAAAAAGTCCTAAATGCACCACACTTCAGTTTTGCAGGAAGTAACCCAGCAAGAAAAAAAGGCAGCATTTTGAATAAATACAAGTCCATTTTTTTCCACCTTGATTTCAAATTAATCTGAAATTTCACTCTTCTTCAATGTTTAAGGTGATCTTACTTGTGCCTGCAGGTATATTTTGCAAGATACTTTTATTTAGATGTATTTTTACCTGCCTATCTCCTTCATCCTTGTTTCTGCAGTATCAGATTTACTTCTGTATTACATCAAGATGAATAAAAAGGCAGCAGGTTTCCAGTAAAGGATATTCTGGTCATAAAATGCTGAAGCTTGTCTATTTTTGGTCAAAGGGTCAAGTTACTCTGTCTCAGCAAATTGCACCAAAAATATCGGCTAGCAGGGAGGGCAATAGTGCAAAATCTGCCTCAGCCAACTGTACTGCATTTGCCCACTGAATGTTGCAAAATAGATACACTATATAGATTATTGCAAGCCTGAAAAATCTGGTCATCAATACTGTCGACAAGTGCTACTATAATCCAATTACTCAGTCATGGAGTGACAGAGGAGTTGAAGAAGAGTCACATACAGGACTCACTAGAACAAGCAATAACATCTGACACTTGCAAGGGCTATATGGAAATACTATGATACACCAACAGTAACTGGAATTCAATTTTCTTCCTCCTTCTTCTAGATCTATGAAGTACCCGAAGGTCATGGTAGCTCTTACTCCCATTTAACTAACACAAAACAGTTACACCACAAAATAGCCGAAGAAATGTGTTTGTTACGTTTATTACCTCCCTTAGCTTTTCCACATTATCCGTCAGTTTTTCGCACATATCATTGGCAGTTTTCAGCTTTCTGCTCCATTCCTCTGGGGTTTCTGGGCCACTGGTACTTGCTTCATTTGCTGACTGGTTAGTTTCCTCATTTTGGCAAGACAAAGCTGATGCCGCAGGATCCAGAAGAGATTTCAGCTGTATCTGTAAACTGAGGTTTTTGCCTCTCAGATCTTCTACTTCTTTTTGCAGGGATTCTATTTCATCCTAAAGGTGTCAGAAATTCAGAGGAATTAAAATAGTTTGTGAGAATAATTAAACAATACCAGCAAGTTCCCACAGCCCTTTAGAAACATGGGTTCTGGCAAGCCCAGATGCATGCCTTCACTTACACATATATCTAAGTATGCTCATGTCCTGTGCTTTAGGCAGGATTTTAATCAACCTGCACACTCAAGCATACTGAAGATTTTAGTACAGGGAATCCCTTGACTACATAAAGGACTCTGAACAAACTGTCGGGCAGACCAAAAGCTTCAAAGCATTCAGCAACATGAATCTATTATTAGGGCACTCCGTGGGAGGATTTCCTGTATCAAGAGTGTTCTTAAGGTCGTCCTCTGCTGACTCATTTGCTGTTATTGAAGAGTGTTTCTCTCATATCATTCTGAAAAGTCACATGTTAGGATGCTGAAAGTCTCCAAATTCAAAACGGACAGAACACTGCCTGGAAAAGGCCGCTCCAGTTACACCAAAGCAGCAACATCTTAGGGACGACTCTCAAAATGCAAAGAACAAAGCTCTCAGCTGTATCAGTCTGAAGCCATAGGGAAGCAAAAACCTTCCGAAGCCTATTGTTAAAGGGGTAAAAGAAAGAATTTATCCTGAAAACATGTCTTCTACACTGTTTACTAATTCAAATGTGTGAGTTGTTCATGGTCATACTATTTAATGAGGCCACATACAGCATTTACATAAATCCCAGGCATATTTCACAAATAATCATGCCTGGCCCTGCCCCCAGCATGGAAACAACGATTTTAAATCAAGCATTTTTTAAAAGAAATTTATGTTATCCTATGACTAGCTGTATGAATTTTGAGTTGATTCAACAGAAAGGCAGGAAGCATCTTTTTCCTGACTCTTCTCCCAGAGAGACTAAAACAACCTGAGCTATGGGCAAGCTTGTCATAAAAGATAGCTCTTACTTCCCCAGTGTTAAGGATATAAAGAGTCCATTTCCTTTCCCTCGTTCCCCATTCTCCTTCCTCTCCTTCAAAAATATGGAATTCCTTCACACTGCTGCTACTGAGGAAAAAACAGCTGAAAAAACAAACTAAGCATATTCCTTATTAATAGCTTTTCATCTTCTTCCCAAGAGAGTATTTTTCCAGCAGTATTTTTCCAGGAGATTGAAGCATTCAGCTCTACTTTTAAGCATTTACTCATTTTCAGAAAACAATAAAACAAAAAACCTAAAAATTAACCTATGCCAGAAGGTTACAGTGGGCAATGTCCTTTAAGAAGGAATTTAGTCTCTCTGAGCAACAGGGAATTATTTCAGAAAATATTTGTGTTTGTATTTAAGACAAAACAAAAAGCTCCCTACACCTAATCTGCATAAAGAAAACACTCCCATACCACCTGGGGTGGAATTCCAACAAAACTAAAGAATTGGCTGTACTGGGCTACCTGTTGTCTAGAAAGACTATTACCGTGACTTCAGTGGGACCACTTCAAGCAAATGCTCTCTTGTAACCTTAGTCAAAAGGTGGCATTTTAATGCAACTGAGTTTCATGTAGACACCATATACACCTTTACTCAAATTGAAAACAGCAGGACTCAAAGCAAAAGGACCATTTGTATGTCGTAATTTAACAGCTGCAGTTCATCTGGAAAGTCACAACACTCCTCCTGTCCTTACCTCATATTCTTTGTGGAGCAATTCAAGCCTTGTTTTGCGTAGGTGTTTTCTGACTGTTGGACTAAATATAGGATCACTTTCACTTGTTCCTCCTAAAGCAACAATAGGATGAAAGAAACACTGATATTGTTTCCTTTTCAGTCAATTCAATACTAGTAATCCACCTTATTCTACTTTTCATATTATCAACTACAAATGTAGCTAATATTCAACAAATTGGCTACCATGGAAAATTTAAAGTCCTTCCACTTTCAAAACAGGTTCAACTTGAGCACCTACTAGTGATGTTTAGAAGTCAAAATCTTGATTCACAACAGGAAGAAAACTTTTACATTTTTCAATTTTTTTTTTTTCCTTAACAGAATCCTATGTTATTTAAGACCATACTAATAAAACAGAGCTGAAGGGAAGGGGCAGGGTATTAAGCATACATTTAATTAGTACAGGCTAGTGTAAGTTTTTAAAGTGAGATTATTCACATAAATTTTTCTCTTAGAACGAAACAGCAGAGCTGATCTTTTATGTCAAATAAAGACTGCAGTATTTCCTAGCTCTGGGGAAGTTAAGATACTCATGCAGTTGCTGTAGCTTTGTCTTATTTCTGTGCTAAGAATAATTTTCTTAAAAATAAAAAAAAAAAAAAGAAGGAAGTGATGAACAAAACAAATAAACAAGTAAGAAATACCACATAATCGTTCAAGATTCTGTATTGAAGTATACTATTTCTCAGCTAAATGCTCATCTCATAGGTGAACAGGTTGCAATGCATAGGTGAGAATGCATTTTTAATGCATTTTTCTCAGTTAAAGCCACCATCCAACCAAGATTTGAAAACAATCATTAGAGCCATTCGGTACTTATTGTGTATGGATAATCTAGCCATAAATATACACAATGTCTTTGGAACTTTCCAGTAACATCCCTAATAGCTACAAGGTTAAAGATTTAGTTAATTCTTCCTTAGATGCTGGCAAAAAACACACAGAGGAAAAGGTATCCAGACTTCTCTGTACTCAAAGCAATCTCCTCCAGCAGTAAATACCAGAAAGTTATTTCAAAACCTAAACTTGTCCTTACCTATAATTTCCTTGCAAGGATTTTCAGGCGTGATGGGAATCCTGCAAGCTGGGCACTGATTATTGTTCTTCAGCCACACTTCAATACAAATGGAACAGAAAACATGGTTGTTCACACAGATAACTGGGTGACGGACCTTTTAGCATTAAAGAGGAAATAAAAAGAAAAAAAACCAACAAATAGAGTCTATGAATACCTTAAAACTCCTTCAAGTATCAAAACACAAAAATATACACCACCATCTCTCAGCGCAAGTCCGGCCTTGCAGGAAAGTGACACCGCTGTTTCGCAGGGCTAACTAGGAGCAACCTCCTGACTCACAACACCGATTCTCCCTCTTACTGAAGGCACCAAAGCTGTAACAATTTCTGCAGAACTAAGGTCCTTGTTTCCAAGAGCTTGTTAATAACCAGCGCGGCAGCAGCACCTCTCCTTCACCCCACAACCTCCAAGAACTACTCTCGGCCAGCCTTTCCAGCAAAATGCATTTGCCTCCCAAGGTAGAACACAACCAAAGTAGGTGTATTTTCAAAAGTGAGGCACGGAGGGATCTCTACTGGCATCATCCCACACTTCGCTGTGGAAGAGGTATCATTGGAACACAAAGTGTTACAGATTAACTTTAGCCTGCGGATAATCAGCTTCATGGAAATCAGCTTTTAAAAGGATCAGGGCCAAAACCACAGAGCTGAAATGTGAACCAGCAATCACTAATTCAAGTCTCCTGCTAGATATGCATTGCTACTAAATAAGTCATTACCCAAGAATGGGGCAGCTAACTGAAGGATTAAATATTCCAATCAGACACAGATTCTTTCAAGCTTTCCCTTCCCTTCCAAAACGGCAGGGTAAACAAACTTTTAGAAAATATTAATGACAATGTACTATTCTCTCTTGTCATTTAACTACAAACCCTGTTTGAAAGTAAATGTGCATAGAGGGACCAAATATGATGAAGAAGAAAAATACTTTATGCCTTATTGCAGCTTGCTACAGCTTAGTATAATACACACTCTTGAATCTCTTACTTGTTAACATTAGTATTTGTGTTGGGTGTCTTCAAATAATTATTTGTTTTTCCTCTGCTCCTGTCTTTTTCCAAGAAATCTATTTTTAGACACAAAAGTGTGAAAATTTATATTAAATTCAACTGTACTGCACTTAAAACCCAGGTTCAAGAGAATCTTCATCTTTAAATGAAGTTCCTCATCATCTCCAAGATATTCCTTTCATTCTACCAGTAAAGCAGTCAAACTAAAAAGGAAAAACGAAATGTTGGCAGGGAGAAGCAAGCACCTGGAAAGGACAGTCAGTAACCACTTGGGCCAACAGATCAGACATGTCCTGTAGCAATCATACCCATATGATCAGCACTGCATGAGCTAAAACCCAGGTGTTTTACCACTGAAATATTCATGGATATGAATTAAGGCCCAGATTTGTCACCTTCTTCTCCTATTCACTCTCTATGCCTACCTTACAGGATTCACAATATTTTTAAGATCTCCAGTATGACAGTCCTGGGAGTCAAAGGAATTATCTAGACATAAACAAACTCAAGTTACTGAAGCCATGAACAGAGAAAGACTGAACTTTCACCTCTAATTAAGGAGCCTTCTTCCTGATTATTGCAAACATTAGCACACCAATGCTTTAGAAACATTTAAATATTACAATTTCCATGATTTCTCAGCTGCAGATAGCAGGGAAAAGAAAAATACTTTTTCTCTACCCATACTTCTTTCTTACTCTGAAGCAGCCTGAGAATAGTTATAGGGATGGTAATGATAGATACAGAGCAGAATAACACAATCAAAACAGGAAAAGAGGTTTCATGAGTGCAGGTTTTCCCCCTGGGGAGCAAGAGACCCTCAGTTACCCCAAACCTGGCACAGAAGCATGCTTCTTGCACATGAATGATTACTCCATATCTCTAGCAAAATAGTAAGTCACATTTATTACTCTCCAGGGTACAGTGCTTCTGATTTACACACCTTTACAAGTTTCATTTCAGAACCGGGGTTTTATACTTTAGTTTGCTCAGGATCCACACAAAGCAATGCACACCAGAAAAAAAGCCACACAGCAAAAGCCACTATTGAAATGTCACACAATGGCTGGTGGTGCCACTGCCCTTCCCACTGTGACAAGTGACTGTGACAAGTCCAGGGCGAGGGAGATCAGGACATACCTGTTACTAAAAAGCAATTACAGCACAGTTTCAGTTCATTCATTGACCATAATGTCTAAAAAGACTATGGTTTATTTCAGAAGGCTTGATCAGCTAAATGATTTTGAGTAATTTCCTAATTTTTCCCCTCCAACATAACGCCATTCCTATGCAGATCAAAATCCAATCCTCTACACATCTACTTCACTTTGAAGGCACTTCTGGGCCTTCAAGCAGCACTAACGGAGGAGCAGGCACATGGAAAATCAGACACACACCATTGAAGCAATCCCCAGACATCCTACGCTGTTTCAACCAACACAGAACTGTGTCTCGAGCTCAAGCAACCTGTCTACAGCAAAACCAACAAGAGAGACCTTCAGACATCCTGGGACAAGTAAACCTAACAGTCTGAAGCAGATGGCTTCCGATCTCCTATCTAATTAAAAAATACAGGTACGTTAGAAGACAGCCCAGACTGTACCGAAAGAATATCTGGTAACAAACATGAAATTGATCTAAGCAATTCACTCTTATTTTAAATGGTTATTTGCACATCTTGCCAATATACTTTCTGACATTGTTCACATTAACAAAATGGGCTAATATGTCCCTGCTGCCCAAGGTTTTGGATTCATTAAAAACAATGTGTGGCCAACTCATTGAAAGAATTTCTCTGCAATATTTCCTTTTTTATCCTCTTACCATTATGCACAGTGAATAATTTGTATCTTGCAGTCAGACCTTTGCAAATTTTGCAGAGATAGCAAGAGACACATTCTGAGTTTAGAGTGACCCTTCTACTTGATTTGAAGTCTATGCTACAAATCACAGAAGTATCAGATTATGTCAACCCTCCATGATACGCCGTGCTCCCCTCTAAAAGATAGCAAAAACTGACAAGATTTTTTCCTTAATTCAGGCTAAACAAATTCCTTCCTCCAACCTTAATCCTGAGAAGATGGGTTTTTCTGGTGAAGTTTTTCAATGAAGTTCCAAGCTCGAGACAAAGATGTGTATTAACAACAAAGGGCAGGCAGAGCTGTCAGCTTTGCCAAAATTTAAACAGATTTACACATCGAAAAATGAAAGCATTCATATATCTTTATTACATGTATCACCAATGGATTCACTTATATAATGTTAATGTATTATCTCAGTGCAAGAGAGCAAGTAAGAGTGTGGAAGCCTCTTCCAGAACAAACTCAGGAACATCTAGAAAGGCAGTGAAAGTATGAAGTAGTGGCTTGGAAGCCAGTGGCTTTATAGCAAGGTATGAATGAATACCTAACCAAACTGTTAAGTGCTTAGATCAGAAAGTAACTAGGAACGGATTCAAATAGCAAATATCTTTGTCAATTTGATTTCACTCTCCTCTTGTCATTCCTTTCACTTTTTACAGAGTGGAGAGTATCCATGCTGCATTACATGCAGCGTACACTTGGGTTGAACTCCATTTTCATTAGATAGATAAACAGAAAAGGAAAAGTAACAGGACAGCAGTCAGAAAGTCTTACTCCACTTCCACAAAAATGCCAAGAAATGAGTAAACGTGGTTCCTAAAAGTAACACACTGTCAGAATTATAAGACTCGAGAAAAGGGAGACTGACTACTTTCACTACCAGTGTTGCAGACCTACTTCACACACCAAATGTGCCTGTTCTTTTGTTATCACTCCAACAGAGAAGGTCTGGGAGCAAAGGCCAGGTGAGGCAGAAACAAACCAGACAATAAATGCCAGAGTACAAACATAAAAGGCTATTTCTCCCCTTGTAATTATTGGTGTGCTTTAAGAAAGGAAAGTGAGCNGGAAGGTAGTAAGGAATGAGCAAAGAATTTGAGAAGCAATTAGTGACAACCATGA
The DNA here is from genome assembly GCA_013400495.1 of Nicator chloris. NCBI lineage: Eukaryota > Metazoa > Chordata > Aves > Passeriformes > Pycnonotidae > Nicator > Nicator chloris. The sequence continues at coordinate 10,776 of WAAE01010683.1, forward strand.
AATTAGCTCTGGGGCTTTTAGAGAAGAACAGACTAGCAAGAGCCCTCTGCTTCCCGAGGGAGAAGAGAAAGGAACTGAGAAAGGGTCAGAGAGAGGAAACGGAAACTTTTTCTCCAGACTGCTATTCAATACTTTTTAAATCTACTTGGTTATACAACCCCTCTTTGTTTCACTTGTCCTCCGCGACACAGCACGACGCTCAAACACAAGCTCCCCGAGCATTTTATAACAGAGTGCCACCGGTACCGGAACAAAACCCCCAAACCTCAACACCTGCACCTCGGGAGCTGCATACCCGCATTCCAGAGACCTGGGCTCCCCAGGCCCATTCAACACTTCCCGGGACAACGCGCGCTTCCCAACATCCCAAGGATGCCAGCAAGCCTCGACCACTGCCGGGAACGGCCCACACCACACCCCAATTTTCTTCCCCTCACGGAGCCGCAGAGCCTTCAAAGACACAACCCTGGTGGGGGTCAGAGCGTCGAGCCGCGCGGGGCCCCTGAGCTGCCGCCACCCGCCGGACCTCCCTGCTCCCCGCACCCAGCGCCGGCCCGCGGGGGCCGGGCCGCGGCGGCGCCGTTACCTTGCCCAGGCAGATGTGGCAGGTGATGGGCAGCGTGAGGGACAGCGTGACGCTGGGGCCGTGCTGCGCCATGGCGGGCCCCGAGCGGCGCGGCCCGGCGCCAGCAGCACGGAAGTCCCGCGGGCGGGCGGGCGGCTCCGGCCCCCGCCAGCCCCGCTACGGCAGCCGGCGAGGCCAAGCCGCCGCCCGCTCTGGCAGCGCTGCCCTGGAGGGCGGGCGGGAGCGGCGGCCCCTCACGGCTCTGCTGTGCTGCTGCTCCCCCGAGGAGGTGGCCCGGCAGTCCATGGAGGTCTCAGCCTACGCACGGCATTCCTGGAGGGAAGGACGGCGCCATGGGGAGCGCAGGCACAGTGCCTGTGCAGGAGGAGGCCGACGCGGTAGCAAGGGTGGTCTCCTTTCCCCTGATAAACCTATGCTGTGCTCAGGTTTCATGGTGCTGAATTAAATAAACGGCTGTTTTAATTCTGTTAATTGCCCTGAATCACAGAATCATAGAATTACAGAGTTACAGAATTACAGGATCATAAAATGGCTCGGGATAGAAGGGACCTTAAAGATCATCTTGGTCCTACCGCCGTGCCATGGGCAAGGGCACCTTTCACCAGACCAGGTTGCTCAGAGCNCAGCACGGAAGTCCCGCGGGCGGGCGGGCGGCTCCGGCCCCGGCCCCCGCCAGCCCCGCTACGGCAGCCGGCGAGGCCAAGCCGCCGCCCGCTCTGGCAGCGCTGCCCTGGAGGGCGGGCGGGAGCGGCGGCCCCTCACGGCTCTGCTGTGCTGCTGCTCCCCCGAGGAGGTGGCCCGGCAGTCCATGGAGGTCTCAGCCTACGCACGGCATTCCTGGAGGGAAGGACGGCGCCATGGGGAGCGCAGGCACAGTGCCTGTGCAGGAGGAGGCCGACGCGGTAGCAAGGGTGGTCTCCTTTCCCCTGATAAACCTATGCTGTGCTCAGGTTTCATGGTGCTGAATTAAATAAACGGCTGTTTTAATTCTGTTAATTGCCCTGAATCACAGAATCATAGAATTACAGAGTTACAGAATTACAGGATCATAAAATGGCTCGGGATAGAAGGGACCTTAAAGATCATCTTGGTCCTACCGCCGTGCCATGGGCAAGGGCACCTTTCACCAGACCAGGTTGCTCAGAGCTCCATTCAGCCTGGCCTTGAACACTCCCAGGGATGTGGCATCCACCAACTCTGGACAGCCTGTTCCAGTGCCTCGCCACTCGATATCTAATCTAAACCTACTCTCTTTCAATTTGAATCTCTTCCTCCTTTTCCTCTCCCTTGTAAATTGTGTTGCTCCATCTTTCCTGTAAGTTCTCTTCAGGTACTGGAAGGCCACAATTAGGTCACCCTGAAGCCTTTTCTAGCCTGAACAATCCCAATTCTCTTAGCCTTAGAAGAGGTGCTCCATCGCTCTGACCAACTTGATGGCCTCCTCTTGTCTCACTCCCGCAAGTCATTGTCCGTCCTGGGATATGGGAAAATGTTCTCATGCACATATTCAAGGGGACACTCACAGGGCATGAGCCCCCCTTCCGCATAACCTCCAGTCTGTCTGCAGGAGCCTGTGCCCGGCCGCAGTCTCACACCCGGCATCACCGCTGGGTTCCCACACTGCCCTCCCGCTCCGTGCAGCTGGGGCCAGCCTTTGCTTCCTGGCCCACCGCATTGCCGCTCAGCTCAGGTGAGATTTGCACCGCCCATGCAGCTTTGGGGGCAACAAGGAAATGAGGACGGGGAGAAGCCCTCACGCCCTGCAAGGTGCTCTGTGTGATGATGACATGTGGAAGATTCTGATCCATGGAAACCCAGGGGCCAAATCCAAAAATCAGTCAGGTTTTTTTTTTTCATCTAATCAGGATGAAAATTTTGCATCTGCTGCCCAGCTTGTGCCAACGACTCTCCAAATCATGGAGCTTTTGTGTTGCACTTTCTGGACTGCTGGAGAGCAGCTGGGAAGCAGTGCTGGGGGGATGTGGGACTCCTAGGAATCTGCTTGCTTGACCTCAGTCCCAGGATTCCTGTAGTCTCTTGTAAACGTGCCACAGCATGCTGAAAATTATAGACCTGAGTGATTTAACATTGTACCACAAGATAAATGCTTATAATGCTGAGCAGCTAATTCAAACAAGCATAAAGTTGTGGATGCAATGATTAACAAGAAAAGTATCTTAGACTGACATAGCAGAGTTGCACAGATGCATTTCAATTTGATATAGGTAAGTCACTGCAAATAAAGCGAGAAAACTAATCCTTGGTGACATTCCAGCATAGACAAGACCTAGTGGATTTGGTGGTAATGCAATGCTTGGGTAGGAGAGGACAGGTTTGAATAAGGTGTGCTTGATAAAAAAATTGAGTGCTTCCATATTACAACACTTTTTAGTAAACTTCAGGAAAAATGACATTGTCAAATAAGAAAAGAAGCATTTACCAACACAATGCACACACCATTAATTTATATAGGCTGGAGTGAGTGGACATCCATTTCGAGGAGATTCTTTTCATCTTGGCACCTCTGATGGGCTGCTTAGGTAGAATGGTGCTCAGAGAAATTTTTTCAAGAGAAATGTAAAATTTTTGAGATTTTTGAGCTTGAAAGAGAACCACTAGAACCTGAAATTCACTGAGTGAGTTTATTGTGCAGCCAGCAGACTACGCAGGAATGCAATGAATCCTTCTTATTTATCTTCCTTGGCTTTATCTTTGTATTGACTTTTACTGAAAAAATGTGAGTAGACAATATAGAGAGTAGAAAGGGTAAATGCATGAAAGAGAAATCAAAAGCAAAGAAATGCATCTTACATTTGACATGTGAAACTCTTTTAAATGAATCTGGGATAAAGCAGGAACCCTTTCAAAGACATGACTTCCACTGCTTCAAAAAAGTGTATGTAACTGGAAAGTGACCTGTTAGAGAACAAGCTCTGTTGGGATGAATATATTTTCTCTCAACCACAAATAACTTGTAAAGGAGTTTATTTTTCTGAATAAGCTGCTAAAAGGAACATGTTTTCTCTTAAGGAGGTTAGATGTATTTGTTTAGCGGATTTCTGCTGAAGTTGTATGCCTAGTCCGTGAAGGAATACTTAAAAAATTATTTGTGATCTAGTAGTGCCTCAGGTTTTGTTGAAATTTATTGGTTGATGTTACCAACTCTTCAGGGGTATGGAAAATACTTAATTCTGTAGTACTGAAAGAGAGACCTCAGAGAGCAAGGAGAAAGGAGCTGGAGGGGTAACAATCTGCTGCGGCTAAGGGGAGCTGAGAAATACCATGTAAAGGCAGGAGGTAACAAATATTTAACAGGTCCAGGCTATTGAACACCATAGTCCATGTAGCATGAAGGATACTTTTACAAGAGGGCTGGAGCCAGGATGAAACAGATAAAAAAATTCCTGGAATGCCTGGCATGCCTCTGCTGAGGCGCTGGGGCATAAGGATCAAACACAGGCAATTTTCCAACAATCTGGCCACTGCTGGTAAATCTATAGAGAAAGGATGGGTTAAAAACCGAGACTCTAACCATGAATGACCTCCTAGGATTAGGGCTTCATTTGTGAAATGCTTCAACAACTTCAGTCCCTGCTCCTGAAATCTCAGAAATCTTAGAGGATTAATAGTGGAAATATGAAAATAGCATCTGTCACAAATGTGAAAAGTTCTTTGATGAGAGCTTGAAAAAAAACCAATAGAGGACAAGACAAACTGATCAGAGTACTAAACTGAGACAATTGCTGGAGACATATATTGTTTGCTTCATAAAGATTAGGGAACTCTATAAAGTTACTGTATTTTTGGCTTAAAGTACATAAATTCCTGTAGTTTGGATCTGTGCAAGTTTTCCAGCAGCATGCAGAGAGAGGAAGGAGTAGGTGAAGGTATGAAATGTTTGTCTTCTTGGCTGATTAGCCCAGTAAATGATAAATGATATGATAAATAATGCAGTTGCATTGCTTCCAATAATTTGAATATGTTTGAATGTGGGGCTTTTTGCCTTGAACACCTAACCTAAAGGTCATTTTTTGTACCAACACTAGTAGATATAAACCACTGATACCCAAGATATCCACTCTCAGTGGCCACTTCTGCAGCAGTGAAGTGTGTTCAAGTTGGCTTTGAAGAGTTTCCTCTTCAGGAACAAGACTGGATGGATCTTCAGCTTTTATAAAAGGGATTCCCAGGCAGTTTTGCATGATTTAGGGGAATATAGAGTGAAATTTGCCTAAAGCTGAGTAAAGAAGCATTGGATTCTAGGTGCTTAATTCAGACCTGCGGTCATTAAAGGGTGAAAACAGGTTCCTCCTGCTCAGGATTTTACTGTTGAGGAGCCCTGCAGAGTGGTGGCCTCACTGACTCCTGTTGTGAGACATCATCTCGGGGATTCACCAGCTGATGTTCAAAGGCCATTCATTGGGAATAGGTAGCTCTCAGATACCCCTGTCTATGCTACCTGAGGACTGTAAGCTGCTCTTGCCACCTGCTCTTTAGGAGTTCCCGTGTGGCTTTCATTTTTAAATGTAAGCAAATTTCATGTCTCTTTCTTTAAAATACTATTTTGGGGTTTGGCAAAAAAAATTTGGTATTTCCACAAAGGCAGTAAAATGAATGCCAGAGGCCAGAAGATTAATCTCTGGCGATTGATTAAGAGAACTGGGATAGAAGAAAGAGAATAACTTTTTTGATTTAATAATATTTGAGATTGACAGTCTTGTGGAAGCTTGGTGCAGTTAGTCTTCTTCACAAGAAATAGTAAAAGATGACAAATCACTTTTAAAGATAAAGTTTTCATTTTGAGTTTAACCACTGTAACTTTATAATCTTAAAGAAGAATACTCCTGCTCTCAGGTTTCACAGCCCACAAAGGAATTCTAAGTGACTAGCTCAGATGTAGAGATCCTGCTCTGAGGCATCCAAAGTTCAGTAAGAAAATTCCCATTCTTCATGATCTCTTTTAGATGTTTTGATCTTGCACTTCTGATGTTTTCCATTTTTCTTGATTTGTCTGCAAGGAGCCAAACAAGTTAATAGATAATGCTGGGTTACACCTGAAGTTGGTGCAGCTTTCATACTTAGGACGCTAGGCTGTGCCTTCTTTCTTTTTAAGGGTCATGCAAGAGGCTGATTTCCCTTTAGACCCTTGTTCAGATATTTTATCTAAACAAACTGTATTATACCAGAATGACATCTGAGGGCATGGAGAAGCTCCACAAGTATTGTGCTGTGCAGGCACTCTCTACTCTGCTTGTCTATCTCAGCCTAAGGCTGTCTCCATGGACTCCTCACCAGACAGGAGGCTGTCTGGATGAAAGCTGGTTGCAATGAGCCACAGATGTACCAGGCGAGGTGCTGACCATTGAGAGGTATGGATTAACAGATTTTTAGTCTTATTTGCTTACTTTATTTGCTAGTATATACAAAGCCTTTGTGAAATAGACAATATGACAGTGAAGAGGGCTGAATTTTAGCTACCTTTTATGCATAGAAGGTCTCTGGCTAACCCATCCGCATAGATTTAACTGTCTTAGGAGACTGCTTCTGCAGAGAATATCTTCAAGTTTGGGCCATTATTCTGCAAGTTTTGGTTGCTAACTTATCTCTGGCATTGCTCCAAGTGTTTGATGGTTTGATGCAACAGGCCTTGATTTAAATCATAATTATGAAAGCCTTTTGGAACACCTTGTGGTGCCTGCTACCAGCAGAGGATCTGTCCCCCAGGATGTAGTGAAGATTGAGGCAAAACACTGCAAAACATCAGAAAAGTTTGATAAAGTTACAGAGATTACAGAAGTCATTGTCTTCCCTTCCCTTCCCTTCCCTTCCCTTCCCTTCCCTTCCCTTCCCTTCCCTTCCCTTCTTCTGTTAAGCAAGCGTAGGCTGGAATTAACAGTGTAAAATCTTAATGAGTAGATTGTGCTGAGCAGTGGTGTTCACCTCCGTTATTCTCCCAGTCTCAAATGTTTACCAGCCAATCAGAGCATTCCTTAAAACCGGAGATTTATAGTGAAAAGTCAGCCCTAATTGAATTTCTTCATTAAGAACACCATCAAACAGATACAGAACACCTTACACCACCTTGTTTAAATTAGATTCATTTTTCTGATTAATTATTAAAAGGAAAGTTTAAAAAATCATAAAATCTTAAGTGCTATTAAAAATTGATTAGGAATGCATTTTTTCATTGACCCAGTTTGTATTTTTTTTAAATTTTTTTTTGTCAAAGCTAATACATTTGAGTAGCTGCCTCAGACAGAAGTTTGTAATCATTTGGTCATCAGTCAATTAATCACAGCTTCATAAATATTGATCTCAGATTACATTTATTCTTCATTCTTGAAAGATAGTTTTTTATTAATTTAGGCTCACTCGCATACATTGTGGTTTACACTGAAATTATTTTTAAAAGTTGTATTAAAATTTAATTGGAGCAGCCAGCCAATGGTGCAGCCACTGCACATTGTGCCACCTTTCGGCAGGTTTGTCACCTCCTCCTGAAAGGTCCTGAGTGCCCACGGGTCATCCTGTAGGGCTTGCTGACTGGCATCTGTCACTCATAAACCTATTCATGTGGAAGATACACAACACTCATCCCAGGTAGGAGTAATTTGTCACTATGTGTGGATATTTCTGAGAGGAACACAGAGGGCTCTGATGTTTCTCTTCCCAGCTGCAGTGGCCATGTCCTGATTCCTGGTAGTTCATCACAGATGGTGGTGTCTTCCTGATTGTCTTACAGCACTTGGCCGCCCTTGGCCTCTGCCAGACATCCCACAAGCCACGTGAGGGCTGTGTTTGTGGGTACATAGGTTGAATGTCCCCAGCCTTGCCTAAGTCCCTGTCATGGATGTCAGACATGACCTTGTGACTCATTCTAGGACGGTGAGGGTACCTGGGAGTGCTCTTGCAGGGCCTGCTACTGCCTCACTTCTGCCTAGGAAAAAATCCAGTACTTATTTTTGCAGAAGTTGCATCTGTAAACAGAAATTCTAGGAATTTTTGAAGTGAGATGCTGCAAGGAGGAGGAAAGACTCTGATACCAAGCATTTGGAGGGAACACAGTCCTTCTCATAGCATGTTCATGACACCTGAAGCAGTACTGAAGCAATGCAAGCAATCTTTATTAACATTTCTGGTCCAGTTGCACCTAATAATCTTCATCTTGACAATTAATTATCTTTTTTTGTGTGTTTGTCGTTATGCTTGATCTTGTAGTTTAAGAAACAGATATATGGACATGTCAGGGGTAAGAGCACAGATCTGAAGAGTGACCTGAAGCATTCCCCACGCAGGATGCATCCTTTTCTACCCCATACTTTCTATTTTACTTTGAATGCTGTACTTCATGCTGAGAATGACAAATTTCTTGCTTGGCTTCTGTGGTACATTTAGTTCTTTGTCCTATGCTCGGGTAGAAAAAGTGTGTCAAAGTCAACGTTCCCTAAAATCTCACTTGTCTGAGGACTTTGGAGTAATGGGATCATGTAGCGACTGTTATCTTTTACAGCTCTGAAAAATTCTATGATTCATCTTTAATGTCTGACATCAAAACTGGTTGCCCATTGTTGTCACTCCAAAACTCTTATTTATTCTGGCACAGCTCTTCTTAGAGGCTCTGAAATACAGCTTCAAATCATGAGCAGCAATGTCCTGGTGTGCTCTTCAGCATCAGTACGGAGTCATGCGGACTCCTGTTAGCATTCCTTATTTTTGCTGATGGAGAATGGATCATTTTTGTGACTATCCATTTATCTAAAGTTGCAGAAAGCTGATGTAATTTCCAGATCCCTATTCCCCAATCAAATATACCACTCATTAACCATAAAAAATTAAATCACACTGCAGCAAGTTATCAGACCCCTTCCTTTAAATGTCACACACAGTGCTTTTCTGCACTTTCAGATCCTGTAAGGATCGTGTCAGAAATGTGCAGAGGGCATTCAAATAACCCATTTGTTTTACGAATAGCTGTGAAGATTTAAGGTATTTTCACCTCTGAGCTGTTTGCTACTTCTCTTCTTATCTGCTTGCTGCAAAGTCAGACTCGTTTTTTGCTTTCATTATCCATGGACTATGAACATGCTGGACATAATTTGTTTTGCATTATGGAAAATCTAGAAGGGCATTGTCTGCTATGGCAGTCATTTCCAGCAGAGAAATGCTAGGAAGGGTATGCAATCAGGGACATGTTAAATTACTCCAGCTGTAACCTTAAAGAATGCTTGTTTATTCTCTGCATTGTGTAACCAGAAGTGGATTCTGAGGCCAGTTGCAGCTAATGTCATCCTCTGACCAGTTCTTTGCAATAGTGTGATGGCTGGAACCAGATTTACAGTGGTTTGACAAATGCTACTGTGAATTTGAGCAGTGTTTTACGTTGTACTGAGTTTGGTAATCCCAGACAATCTTTCCTGGCAGAAAAAAAAGAAAAAGAAAAGCTGCAAAGCAATAGAGAGAAATAATTGTAACAGTGCCTCAACTCTTCCTGGCTTTTTGCTGCAGACACCTGCAAAATGGCCCAATTGGTGTTTTCCCACTGAAGTATTGTGTCACTAATTCACCACTCAACAACTTCAGCATTTCTGAGAATGAATATGGTAGTTGAATATAAGGCCCTATCTTATGAAAATGCTTGGTTTTTTTTTTAATTTAATCTTTCCTTAAACATGCAGAGTTCTTTCAGTCCAGATTATGCAAATCTGTGTATTTTAATGAAATTCTTTGAACTTCAGAATAATGTAAAAGAAAAAAAAATGCACTTTCTGTGAGTATATGCAGTAGATATATGTTTCTTTCAATTTTGCATTAATTGGATTGAATTGGTTAAATTCAGCTGATATTTGTAAATCTTTCTTGTTAAAAATGTAAAAAAGTGTAATTTTGCATTTTGTTAATATATATATGGTTATCCTTGGCTCAAAATCAGAGACCTCTGGAGTGAAGTGGCAACCAGGGCATTGGACATGGCTCCTTGCAGGACCAGGCATTTCCCAGAAAGATATAAAAGATACTATAGATCCAAATCAGTCCCAGGTCTTTCCTTCTTGATTTACCTCTGAAATCTGTAATCCCAGTTTCTCCATCTCTTCATTGCAACAATGTTTAGCAAAGATGTTCAATATTCAAGTAATTTTTTTTCTTGTCTGTCATTGTATTGTCACTGGATTAAAACAGAAATCTCCCACCCTGTTTTTAGTATTTTATAATAGCTTGTCAGATGTGACTTCAGTGACTTCAGAGTGCTCCAGGGACCCCACAGGTCAGGTGAATGTAGACGTAGCCTCTGAGGCAAGTTTCAGGAAAAACATAGTCAAGAAATAGGCTGCTGTACAGATCTTAAATTGACAAGAGAAGAAAGGGGAAGGATATAATATATATGCAGGAACTGCTGCAGTTTTATAAGCTTTGTGCTACTGTTTTTCAAATCTGTGGGGGGGGGGTTATGTTAGGGAGGAAATGGAGAAACAGAAGAGTAAAGAGAGAAGTAATTGGAATGAACAATGAATAGGCAGAGTGAAGGGCCAATGAGAAAACTGCAGAGATACTGTGATGATGTTGTCAATATCCATCAATTCTGGCTTGAGCGATGGCTGCAGCTGTTCTTGCCAGCTTTGCTCCTTGCAGCTCATCCTGCAGCTCGCCCCACCCCTCCGTGCTCATGGGGGTGAAGGAGGTGGTGTCCCGGTTGCTTTGAGAGGGGGCTCCCTCCGTGTGTGTGCTCTCTTCAAGGAACTCATAAAGAGCCCTTTGAAGGGAATGCAGGGTGCTGTGCTGGTTTAGGGCAGATTATGGGGAGAAAACCTCCAAAGGCGCCCTCCCCCCCAGAAAAACAAACGTACGTGGTCCCTCCCCCAACCGGTTCGGGAAAGATTTTCACGGAGAGGAGTAGAAAAAAACCTGTTTATTTAACAGGGTACTCCCAGCACAATAAATTAAACAATGCCAGATGACAAATTTAGACAGATAGAATGTCTTTTCCTCACGGTGCCCCTTCGGTGATGGAAGAGTCCTGGGGTCCGGGGGGTGCCGGCGGCGCAGAGGGTTGGGTGTTGTTCTCTGGGTCTCTTCTTGGTCCAAGGCAGATGTAACAGGAGTAGAAGAGAGAAGTTTTGGAAAGTGCCTTTCCTTTACTAGCTAGCTAACTAAGCAAAGGTCAGTCTTCCTCCCTCCAAGCCGAGCCGAAAACCCAAGGCCAGACGAAAAAAAATACAGAGATAACAAGGTTTTCAAAACAATCTTCCTTTTTCTTGCTTTCCAGAATCCTTAAAGGGACAAGACACAATATCCAACATAAACAACAGACGATTTGGGGGTACAGGGCATCTTAATGTTACCCCGAGACAGGTGCACAACTTCCATCTTGGCTGTCTGAAAAATAAGCAAGAAATTTGTTTAGATCCCTCTTCACCCAACAAAAAGATGTAGGTATCTACATATGAGCAGATCTCACCAACCACATCTGGGAGTCACTGCCAAGAAACAGAGCTTTCTAGGATATGAGATATCACATCTTCAGATAAACATGCTAAATAAATTTGATGAATTGTATTCTACAAGTGCCTGCTTTTAATCCAGGGTTTATAAAGGGTTGCTAGAGTGAGTTGGCCAGACACTATAGATTTGTCATAGGGCTGACAAGGTGAATCCCACACTTTGGTAGTAGAAAGCTGGGTGAAGACACATCTGTTTCAATTTGATTGACAAAAAAGGCGAAGTCTGACCAGTAACTAAAGGTCTTGATTTCGGGGACATTTCTGTAATCACATCCTAAATGCAGTGGGCTTTAGATCCTGCTGTTTATTTCTGGGGGGACACTAAGGCAGACTTGCTTACGATTCTGTTTTCCTGATATGAACCAGAGTCTTGCTTACTGACAAATCTATAAATGAATCATTTTGCCAGATATACTGCACCAATAGTTTTCTTTGTGAATCTTACTTGCTACAAAACATCATTTGAAAAGGGTTGTACTCTGGCAATAAAATCTGTCTTTTGGAACTTTTTTTGTACATAGTTTATTTACCTTTTTTAAAATTTTATCAAGTATTTTCTAATGTTCAGAGAAAGGTCTTTGGTGGCTTTAAAGAGTATAATGAAGTTAGTTGAAGAATACATGAATTTGTTTAAAGTGCTTGTAGCAAAGCTGGACTGCTGTATCATCTGTGCTGAAATATGTGGGTAATTAATTTGCTAAGTGCAATGAGGAAAAATCAAGGACTATTTATATCTAGCCTTGGTTTTGGTTTACTTGTAAATGTTCATTGTAGAAAGTCAAGTAAGAACTTTGATCTTACACTGTTCTCCTGGAAAAAAAATCCCAGCTTTCACTGGAATTGAAGACTGAGGAGGCAGCCTCCGGTGTCTGTACCTGAAGACCTCAGAGCTGCTACTGACTTCAGTGGGATTTTTTTCCTAAGTACATAGAGATGAACAGGAACTAAGAGTAGGAGCAGAGGCAATGTTGCACTTTCACCTGAAAATTAAGCTTATAGGGGCTATAAAAGTGTTGCATGTTTATTTTTGTTTGGTTGGTTGTGTGTTTTCATTTTTTTTAATGTAATTGACTACAGGTATTTTAGATTCAAATTGTACACCTTTAAGCTGAAAGGAGAACTGCACTTAATAACTGATAACTTAATAGCACATCTAAATGTGTTTTAAAAGACTTCAGTTTACCTATTAAGACCAAATAGACTGTCTGTTAATTTGACAGAATATCCATGTTCCCTGAACTTAGGGCTATAAAAATTGTTCATCTGCTCAGTCACAGGCCATTTAATTTTGGATGCATCATTGCCAGTTGGTTACAGTAATTAGCATTCTCTCTGTTGTAGCAGCTTCCCTGAAGCTATGCTAAGTAGGGTTACACTTCTGTATGGAAACATAAGCAGCCTTGTGCAAATGAGCCCGGCCACCCATCTTAGAGACAGAAGCCCTAGCTACAGCTTCTTGGCTCAGGGTGCCCTATATGCCCACCTGCAGATCTTATTTACTGGTTATTAATGACATGAAGTGTAGGCAGCTGTGAAAGGCACAGCATGGCAGCTTAAAGCCTCTGCTCCAAACTATTCTCTCAACCTTGTCATTTCTTTGAGTGACACCTAATTTCTTTTTTTTTTTTAAATCTTCCCCTTTATACTCTCTTTTAATGAATTTATAAGACAGAAATAAATTCTCTAGTTGTAAATTGTGTATATATGTACATCTATATAAACAAACCTGTGAACTGAGGCATAGCATTTGCTAACACAGTTACTTGCCAGTTAAAATGTGAGTTCTCAGATTAAAAATGTTTTGATAAATCCTTTGTGATTATGAACATATGCTGCAAATATTTTGGTTCAGTATGTTTTTCCATATCTCCTAATGCCTAAAGTAGTGTTTTTATTGTATTTTTAATGGAGACACCAACTGCCAGTACCAGATTATGAGTAGTGCTGAAATTGTTCTTTTGTAAAGGCTAGAATAAACAGTACAATTGCTAAAACCATAAATAAATTAAAAAGAAGTCAAGATTTTTTTGCCAGTTCTGCAGCCTATGCGCATTTTCTTGTTCTGTGTGAAATGTCTATGCTTTCTTTTGGTTTCCTGGGAAACAAGTGAGGGGTGGTATGCACTGCAAGATGTACTCTAAGAATAATTCTTCCCATTTAATCCACTCTGATTTTTACTTCTTAATATACTGGAAGGTAACTAATATTTAATATCATGAAATGTATCTGTGCATGTTTAATGATTCAATTAATCAGAGAGAAACCTTCTTTATAATTAAATATGGATAGGCTATAGTCTTTTCTTCTCATTGACTGATGCTTCTGAGAATAAGGGATAAGAATAATTTTATACCATTATTCTGTGTGCCTTTTATTAGAACTCTGAACTGTTTGGGTGTAAAATCAACGACAGAAGTACATTTTTTTTTAGACTTATGCACTCTGCAGTTTTTGTATTCCAAAAAAGTCTAACCATATGAATTTAGATACCAATACCACGAAGACTTACACGTGTTTAAGCACAAGAGAAGTTCAACTGATGCTGATGTGATTACTCACATCAAGTTTAAAGACTGTGCTCGAGCATTTGTAGGACTATCTTGTTTAATTTCTGGAAGAGGCCTGATGTGAGCTTGGAAAAGATTGTATATACTTGCTCTGTAATTCTTGATTTGATAGTGAATTCGAGGCCTAGCTCACTTCCTTATAAGTAGCCATTTTATTAATCTGGCCATGGGCCCCTCTTGACTTGATTACTTAAAGAAAGGTTACAGTTACAAACCCCAGTATAACTTATGCTTCCACACTTCCATAAAAAATTCTATAAATATAGGCAAAAAAAAAGCCAACTGTTGTCAATACAGTACACAGATGGAGGGCATCTATTGGGAAGTTAATAAAGTTATGTATATACAGGCAGATTTAAATATGGACATTATTCCTGCTTCTTGATTTTGTATAAATTGTTGGATATATTTGTTTAATGATTTATACAGAGCCTCAAGCCATAGCAACTAGGTGCTGTTTACAAAAGTTAAAGCATAAGTTACACGCACAGCCTACAACTGGCTTCATTAAATGACCACTTATGCTGCCAAGAGTACCATATGTTAATAGCCATGTTATGAGACCACTTTTCAAGTTTGTCACTGCTCTTATTTCACGTAGTCATTTTTTCCAACATGTGTACATGTACATGTACAAAGGTTTCCTACCTTTTTAATAAGAGGATATTTTTTATTATCATTTTAACAGGGAAATAATTAGCAACAATATCAAATGCCCAAATTTTCCCTTATAAGTAGGCTAAGTTTACAATGGGTAGTAGGGTGCCTAGTCTGAAGAATAAAGAAGTGGTTATACTATTTCTATAGCACTTCAGTCAAGAAAGACCCATTAACTTGTTTTTAGATCTTAACCTTAAGCAAGAAAAATTAGTGTTTTGCTCAGTTAGGGTCAAGGTGTCTGCTGTATATTATTTGAATGTTTCTGTTGAGACTAGAAATTGTGGACAAAACCCTGGCATCCATGGAATATCACCAAGACAAGGTTTTCTTTTTTAAGGGCAGTAGCATGCTGTATTTAAGTGTTCATTAGGAAGGTGATATTCATTGAAAAGAAAACCAACAATCTGCTCTGGAAAAATAATCCAGTCAGTATAAAATTCACTATTTTATAGTGTTTTAAGCAACATTATTTACAGTATGTTTGAAACTTTTCCCCTTATGAGGTCACCTTCAGTAGCTCTTCTGTTAATGTGTGTCATTGCATGATCATGAACTACACATCGTCACACTACGGGGTAAAAAACATGTGAAATATTCCCTTGAATATTGAACCTTGAAACTTGAAAAGTCAAGGTTCTACGTCTCTTAAAACTTCCATTTCTAGCACGAGCAGAAATGGTGCTTAAAACCCTAAAATTTTTATGCACCAAAAAATATTGTTAAGATTAATTTTTCGCATTTGACTCATGGACATTTACAATTGTAGTACAGGTCCACTTTTAGTGAAAATTTTTTTAAAGGTAAATATGACATGATTGGCTATTGCCTATCACATGGTTGTGCAAGTTAATACTGCCATATATGTGACGTAGGGGATACAAATACCTTTTGTTCATGAATATGAAATGAAATGTGAAGTGTAATCAAGCTAATTTCTTTCTGGGTCCCAACCTCAGGGTACTCTTGCTGAAGGTTTTCAGAAAAAAATGGAATTGTAGGTAATTGGGTACAGTGGAGACAGGAAAAACCGTTGAGATCCAGTGTTAGGTAACAACTACTGTGAGATCTTTTGGACTGTGGAAGAGGTCCAGAAAGAAGTCTAAATACCAAGTTTCAGGGTCCTGCACTTGGGTCACAACGCCCAGGCTTAGGGGAAAGTGATTGGACATCTCTCAGGCAGAACAAGCCCTGGGGACCCTGGTTGACAGCTGTCTGAACATGAGCCCTCAGTGTGCTCAGGTGGCCAAGGCGGCCAGTGGCATCCAGGCCTGTATCAGCCTTAGTGTGGCCAGCAGGACCAGGGCAGTGATTGTCCTCCTGTACTCGGCACTGGTGGGGCCACACCTTGAATGTGTCCAGTTCTTGCCCCTCATGGCAAATAAGACTTTGGGCCACTGGAGATTGTCCAGAGAGGGGCAGTGAAGTTGGTAAAGGGTCTGAAGCACAAGTCTGATGAGGAGCAGCTGAGCGAGCTGGAGTTGTTTAGCCTGGAGGAAAAGGAGGTTCAGGGGTTGCATCACTCTCTACAACTCCTGAAAGGAGGTTGAAGTGAGGTGGGGGTTGGTCTCCTCTCCCAGGTAACAAGCTCAACAGGAAACAGCCTCAAGCTGTGTCTTAGACCGGATATTTCTTCAATGAAAGGGTTGTCAAGGATTGGAAAAGGCTTCCCAGGGAAGTGGTTGAGTCACCTGAAGGTATTTAAAAGATGTATAGATGTGGCACTTAGGGACATGGTTTAGTGGTGCTCTCAGCAGTGCTGGGTTAATGGTTGGACTTGAAGATCTTAATGGTCTTTGTGAACCTAAATGATTCTGTGATTATAGTTTGGATCGAGCTACATCCTGCCTGGGCAGCAGTCTGGGATTCCTTATATTGAACTGAAAGTAATAATAGCAGCATAAAAATGTGTGAGACTGCTGCATGCAGTGGCCTAGTGCTCCCAGTGTGTAGTTGAGATACAGCCAGAACCTGTCCCTGGACTTTAATAATGGACAATGCTATTATGGGTAGTGATTTCTTGCTGTAAGTTCTGGCTTAAGCAGTGTAAGGGCAAACAACCTGAGCATGCTTTTTTCTGTGGCTCCAACTCCCTTATGCTACTTGCTGTCTTTGCACAATGCTTTGTAAGGGGTTCTGAAGCATGGAAATTGAAATTGAAAACCCTTACACTTATGTGCAACATGAACCCCAGTGACTCTCTGTTCTGGCATTTTCACGATAGCAAAACTTCACACATATTTTGAACTTGATACTTCAGCCTTTGAATTTGGGATTTAGGATTAAGGATCTTTGTATGAAGGATTTTAATTCAGTGTTGTTTGTCACAGGGTTCCCCAAGTCTCCTTCTGGATGTAACTCTGTAGCCATGGTTTCCTGACCTTTGCTTCACCATAGGAGCACTGTTCCGTACACCAAAAGAACAGCCCTGATTTGAGTTCCTGGATTCTGCAAACTCGTGTTTAGGATGCTGTAAATTCAGGTGTTTGGATGAGCCTTCTGTGCCACTATAAATTATTTTATTAATAACTTACCTAGGACTTGCCACTGTTTTTGTTGTATCTCTCAAAGTAGTAAATTGGCTCCATGTTGTTCCACTCCCAAATCTGACATTTTTTTATTTTTGAATTATGGTTGTATGGGTTGTATGTTTCCTGTTTGGAAAGACTCATATTTCCATTCCTGTGGAATGTTATTAGTTTTGGCCCTCCAGTGAATGACATTTCCACCACTAGCCTTTGAGTCTACAGAAGTAAATTAGACTTACCCCCTAGAGCTTTCTGAGACAGAGGTAATCTTCTGGTATATTTCAAAGTGAGGTTCTTGTATCTGACGGAAGGCTTTAGTTGTGACAGCAAAACAAATAGTGAATAAATATGCTTTTAGGCTTGTAAGTGGATGTCAAGGAAAACAACTAAGAAGCAAAATCACCTGCGATGGCACTGCCCCTTTCATTTTTACTGGGAGACAGGGAATCAGAGAAGGGAAAACTCTGGAAGCAAAACAGAGAGCTGAGCATCTGTAAAGACCTGCATCTGTGTTAACAGCTTGCCAGGGAAACCGATGCCTGTACATTAATCTGAATTATCAGTCAGTTTTCCTTTTATAACCAGCTCAATCACAGCATCATGATCTCCTTCCTGAACTGGAGGTGAACTGAGCACAGCATGCTGACAGCATTAGGAAACCTAGAGTTTCCTTGAGGAGAGAACAAAATTTACTGATACTAGACAATTCAGAAACAGAAAAGACAATGAGACCTGACACAGCTTTCTTTTCACCTAGGTATTAACATTATAATCCTGCTTTCTTCAATTGTCCGAGTTCTCTTTTTTTCCCAAACAAAAACCTCTACATCTTTGGAGTGTCTCTGTTATGTCAGTTTTTCCTGTCAATTAATTCTTATTTTCCTCTTTATGTGAGGGGTTCTTTTAAAATCCTATCACTAACTTTCTAACTTGTGAGTAGCAACTCACAAATCCTATCTTCCTAGTCATGTGTGTGAATGGTGTGTTATGTTCAGCAAATACAATCCCTTGATGTGGGATAAGCATCATTACAGATCTAGAGCATTTTCAGAATCATCCAAAAATTTTTGGGAAGACAGGAGAGTATTTGACAGTGCAAATACTGAAGATATTCTTTGTATTTTAGTTTTGTTTTTTTTTTTTCTTTTTAACCTGCTAAGACTCAGTGATTTGTCCTGAGCTATATCCAAAATAATGGAAGGATTTTATTCTTCCAGAATGAATATGTAGTTGTCTACTACTTTCATTCTAAGTAAAAGGG
Organism: Nicator chloris; assembly: GCA_013400495.1. Taxonomy (NCBI): domain Eukaryota; kingdom Metazoa; phylum Chordata; class Aves; order Passeriformes; family Pycnonotidae; genus Nicator; species Nicator chloris. Next base: position 28,871 of record WAAE01010683.1, read on the forward strand.
GTAAGCTGGCTATCCCCAAAGTAGCAACTGGATTTCTTGGACAGCTATGTTGCATGGCTGAGCTTAGGTGCTAAAGGCCCATTGGGAAAAGCAACAGATCGCACATGATTTCTCAGTGCCGGGTAGAAATATTTGTTCCCACTTTCAGAAGTACTTGGGGTGTTTTGTCTTTTTGTTTGTGTGGATGTTCAGGTATCCTGTTCTTTCCTTAGGCAGACAGCTGGAAAAGCTGGAGAAGTGGGCCCATGGAAATCTCATGAGGTTCAATTCCAAGTGCAGGGTGCTGTACTTGGCTCTGGGGCAATGCCTGCCATCAGCACAGGCCGGGGATGAACAGATGGAGATCAGCCCTGCCCAGAAGGACTTGGGGGTGCTGGTGGATGAGATTGGACATGACCCAGCCATGGGCACTCCCAGCCCAGAGAGCCACACGTGTCCTGGGCTGCATCCAAAGCCCCGTGGGCAGCAGGGCCAGGGAGGGGATTCTGTCCCTCTGCTCTGCCCTGCTGAGACCCCACCTGCAGGGCTGCATCAGCTCTGGGGTCCCAGCACAGGAAGGACATGGACTTGCTGGAGTGAGTCCACAGGAGAGCCACCAGACTGATTGGAGGGATGGATGAGGAAAGGCTGAGAGACTTGGGATTGTTTAACCTGGAAAAGGAAAGGCTTCGTAGTGACCTAATTGAAGCCTTCCAGTACCTGAAGGAAGCCTACAAGAAAGATGGAGAGGGACAATTTACAAGGGCATGTAGAGATAGGACAAGGGGGAATGGATTCAAACTGAAAGTAGAGTAGGTTTAAATAAGATATTAGGAAAAAATTCTTTACTGTGAGGTGGTAAAACAGTGGAACAGGTTTTTCAAAGAAATTGTGGATGCCCTGTCCTTGGAGGCATTTGAGGGCAGCTCTCAGGTTTGGATGGAGCCAAAACCTTGGAGGTTTTGGATGGAGCTCTGATCAGCCTTATCTAATGAGAGGTGCCCCTGCCCTATCCCCTAGATGATCTTTAAGGTCTCTTGCAACTCAGAACATGCTATGATTCTATGACACTGGAAAGAAAGTTTTTCAGCATCAGATTTGTAACCACTGTGAAGTACCCAATCCCAGAAAGTGCTGGGAAGGCCTGAGAGGTGTGCTCCTTTCATCTCAGGGCTGTTGGGTAACTCTTGGCTGCATATATACATGTTTTTGCTCTGCTTCTGTTTTTTGTCAGTGTCCTGCACTATTGTGCCATCTGACTCCCTCCTGCAGGGGTGAGCCAGCTTCTCAGCAGCATCTGCAGTTTTGAACCATTTGGGTTGGTGGCAAATATTTTCTGTGAGCCAAGGGACTTTGTTAAGCATGGAAATGTACTTGCAAAAAAGTACTTGCAGGCTGAGCTCATAACACAGGTGGTTGAAATTTTGCAGAGATTTGGAGCTGGATTTTGAAAGGCACTTGGCACACCTCATGCCTAGAGAGATTTTCCAAATCAACTTCAAGTAACAGAAACAGGCCATTTGTTTTACCTAACTTTGGCTGTCTAGCCAGTTGGCTGATAAGACTTTCTCTGCAGTGACATGTGAGGACTTAAAAAGAATGCTTGCTTGTCTCAAACACTGTTAAGGCCACAGAAGGAGTTTACCATGAGATAAACACCGAAGGGAGTGGTGGGATGGTGCTGATTCCAGGCCTGGCAGAGGTGAGACCTGGTTAGCACAACCTGGGTACTGCAGCCAGACAAACATTCCCACTCTGGCAAAATCTGTGAAGAGGCAACTGCTCGCATGCAGATCACTGCTCAAACAAAGATCAACCCAAGGTTTGGGACAGAGGGCATCTGTGACCACCACCAACCATTGAACTGTCCCCCCATCTCCTCACCCCTTCAAATATGCCTCTGTGATACCTGGAACTTCAACTGTAATATAAGATATCACAGATAACATAAAGGTGATACAGTTGTCTGAGTGTATCTCAGACCTAGGGGGAGGATAACAAAACTCAGGGAGAAGAATATATCACTAATAATGGACGCAAAGAATGCAGAATTTATGGGCCACAAGGAAAGTCAATTCAGCAATTGTGCTGAAATCAGATCTGAATGGGTAAAAGGTAATTCCAGCAGGGGGAGACTATGATCATCAACTCTCAATCCATCTCCCCAAGAAACCCACCAACTCAAAAGAAGAGAAAGACTGAACATACAAACTGATTAGCATTAGAGTCAAGAAAATAATTTAAGTAATAGCGTGAGAGAACTGTATAGGCAATGAGCATGAATTTCTTTGTTTGCTAAAATGTATAAATAGTGAAAGGTTTTGAACAACCTTGGGATCCCCCACCACTGAGAAGCACAGAGTGAAGAAGAATCCATGGAATGCTGCTGGATCCACGTGGTGACTATATTCTGCTTAATCTGTCTCTTCCTCTCTATCTCCTCTCTTTTCTATTTCTCCCTACCTCCCATTCATGGTTAAATTAAATATGTACTACTGACTTGGGCCCATGGTCTCGTTTGCAGCTTATTTTGGGCAGAGGCATCTCTCAATAATTGTATCTTGACAAGAGACAAGAACTTCCAGATTTCAGCCCAAGCAAAAATAGCTGCCTAAAATAAATGGATTAGACTAGTCTCTCATATCCCACTGGGTGATGAAAGTAAGAGAAAGTTAATTTGCAAAGCCCCACTTGTATTATTACTATCAAGACACAACCATGGAATTATGGTATTGTGCCATTTGGAGATTATGGGAGGGCTAAACTTGTTGAAATACATTTTCTGCCAGACTGTTTTTTGTGGTTATTCACTCTGACCTCCTGTCCAAATCCTAATGCTTATCAACCAAAATACTTACTACCATGCCTAATATCAATGAGTACTTCTAGTTGAAGGGTAATGCAAACACATGTAAGTTCAAATTTTATGGTTTTTTTGGGTTGGATTCATAAGACAGTATCAGACATAAACCAAACACATTTTTTTAAAGCTAGCATATATTCAAGTTACATTCTGTGAAAACTCTTTTTTTCTTTTATTTCACAATGACATATCAAATTTTATTTATTTTTAGGTGATTGAACCAGCAAATAAAGCATGAATGCTTTGCAGAGATCTGCAACCTAGTCACAGACTACTTTTTTGAACTACTTACAGTAGCTTTGCAGGATGATAACTATTTTTAATGTGTTTATGGAGGTCTCACTAACCTGAAAAAGTCCATCACATTTATTTCAAATATGAGCAAATTGTGTTAGGACTACATTTGTACTGGTAAATGTCATTGGAAATCTTTCTGCCCATGGTTCTGGCCCATGGTGAGTTATACTTTCTCAAACTGCTCCTTATGAAGGATATCTCTGATTCCCAGCAGGCAGCTTGGATAAGAAGGCCACCTTGTTATAGTAGGGTTTGGGTTTAAACATGGTCCCCTGGGCTGCGTGATGCAGGCTGACCACAGTGCGAGTGCACCAGGGAGTATCATCTGATTTACTGATGGACCTGTGGCTTCACAGCAGTAAGTAGTTAACATAAGCCAGAAAACAGGAAAGGAAAACCTCCCTAATATGATATTCATTCTTGTAAGAACACAGATGAATACACAGATGAATCTGGTGGCAAGGTTAAATACTTAGTCACAGTGATTGTAACCAGGCTTCCAACTCATTCTATAGTCATAAGTGGGGTTTATTTGTACATTTTTACTGCCATGTCCTATTACAGTTGGCAAAATGCAAACAAACATTTTAGAAACCTAGGTCCCAAGCTGCACTGCATGAAAACTTCTCCTAGTGGTGAGTGCCTTGAACTCCAAAAGCCCCTTTTTTCTGGAGTTTCATGTTCTTCAGTTTCAGTGGTTTTGTGAGGGAACATTGTTCAAGTCTGTGTAAATGCACTTTGGCTGTGATTCCTTCTTTTTCTTGCATTCATGTGGAATACTCTTTGCACTGTTTAATCTTGGCCCAGTAGTTTCAATATATATTTGATTTTGTTTTAGTTTTCTCCTCATCTGAAGTTTTCCAGTGTCTTCAGTTAAGCTGAAGCTTCAGCCACATGTCTGGCAGACTTAATGGATGACCTCGTTCTTGTGCCTGACAAACAGGGTCTCTCACAAGCCCACCCAGTCTAAGTAATGGCTTCCACTTTCAGACAACAAATTGAACTCTTTAACTTGCTACTGTACATACCCTTCAAGAGCAGTTATTGAGCTTAACATTTCTTCTTACTTCTAAATGGCTTTAATATAGGAAGTAAAGGAGATGAAAACAGATTTTGTAGAATTAAACAACCCTCCCCATATTTGCATATAGGTAGGAAGGTGAAAAGTGGTTTTAAAAAAGTAGGTGAAAAGTACTTTTAAATTAACAGGCTTGTTATTGTTCATTGCATAAACAAAACCTGTGTGGGTTAGTGGGGAGCAAGAAGGAAGGAGTGAGATGGTGACTGCATTAAAAATTCTCCTGCTTGGAGCAGCTTGTGTCTCTGGGTGTCTCTCACGCCTGTGTCCTCTGAGCCTGGAGCATCTCTCTTCTGTTAACTTGCCACAGTCATTTTCACTCTGCTTACATAATGGTTTATGGTTACACCATAAATCTGCTCCACCTATATATAATATGTTAGATTAAGAAATATACCATATCTCTTTGGTGAATGGTATGTTCTGAATTTGTTCAAGCAGGAAGTGTGATATTTTCACTTTGAATACTTGTTTAATACCAAAGATCTTCCATCATGAGCACAACCAGTAAAATCCATTATCTTATTGTGAGATGGAATGCTACGCATTCAAGTGAGAATATGTCCCCTAATAGGAAAAGAAAGCAAAAGGAAATCTTGTTTTGTTGTTAATTAGAATTAAAATGGCGAATAGCTCTTTGCCCTACTTTGACAACTCTGTTTTGAAAATGTAACCTCTGACTCGTGACTGGTGCACACAGATTTTTCCTTTCTTTAGAGAAGGCTATTTTTAAGGTTTTAGGTCTATCACAACACGGGACTTGTTTTGAGCTCTTTGGTGCTGGTGTTCCTCTGACTTCTGTTTGAATGAAATCAGAAGAAAGGCCTTGGATTGTTGGGTGCAAATTAAGTTTGAAACTGAAGGGCAAAAGCATATATAAGGTCTTTGATCTTTTACATATGTCTTCCAACCACCTTTTCCATTTATTTGTTTTGAAGTCATGCTTTTTTCTTTTCTTGGAAAGTTTGCTGAGCCAGTTGCATGCCTTTCACGATGGGCATTTACTTCCCAATTAGTCCCACTGAGCCAGCAGGACTATTTGCCTGAGAGCCCTCATCACCATGAAAAAACCCCAACCACCCAACACAAAACAATGAGATCACAATCTGGCCCTTTGCAATTAGCTCAACACTGTCAGGGTTTCACTTTCCTGCTTAAATCCCATAGTGAGGAGCCATCAGAAGAGGAGGTAAATAAAGCTGTCATGCATATTGACAGTAATACAATATCACTGCTCATTTTTTCCCCCAAAGTTAAAACTGCAGAATTAGTGTGGCATATGATGTACTCCCCTCTCCAGCAAAACACATACCAGCTGCAGTCTTTTAAAGTCGCCTATCATTTTGTTAGCACGACTGCCTACGTGAGCAAAAAAACATGGAAACTGCGTCCTACCACAGTTGACAAGATTTTTTATTTTCATGATTACTTCTCTGCCTTTTTTTATTTTGCCTGCAGGCAAAGGTTGGCATACATGTCAAGAGAACATTCTCCAGCTGGGGCCTGCAGTATAGAGAATTGTATACTCCAGAGGGCTCATGGGACCTTAGGCAGATTATTATGGTAATATTGGAGACTGCTGTCCTTTCCCTCCCACAGCTGGGCCGCCTCTCTCATTGTAAGTATTGAAGCAATATGTTTTGCAAATTATACATTGGGAACAACAGGGACCTGGGAAAGTGAGGGAGAAAGAGAAACATGGCAAAATGTTGCCTTTAATATGATATTTTTCTTGTTCATCAAGCAAAAATAAATTAGAGCTTTAATTTTTTTTAATTAAATGAGGATCATATATTGGGAAAAACCAGCTATAATAGTAAAAAGTTAATATTGATTTTATTGAGTGAGAGTTTTAAGAAAATATTGTTTATTATAGGGAAATTTCACACAGTAATCTGATGCAAGAGAACTGGAGTAAGATTACATAATAGCTTTTATTACAGATTTCAGAAATCCTTTTGAGTCCAATGAAGCTGGATTAACAAAAACTGCACAAAAAAATATCATTTTAATTAGTGCTAATGTGATCTCGTCATGGTCCAGCTGTTTCACACAGGATGAAATCTGTGTTGCTTTATTAGCAATTCACCCTCCAAAATAATGTCACTTCTGATTTTTAACATTTCTTATTGATGTATATTTTAATAAAATAGCCAAATGATTTGGTGACTACTGTCATAAGGCAGCTGAGGGGTTCTTGACTTGCTTGTTTTTAAATAAAAACAAGTTTAAAACATTAGTAGTAGATAAATATTTCATTTTTTGATCTTTTTCTGAAATATTGCTATAAAATCAGATTAAAGTTTTTATGATAGCATTTTAGAGATCGTTCTGTATTTATAAAACTAATAAGAAAAGTAAATATTACTAACTTGGTAACAAGTTAAAATTACGTCTTACATGGGCCAGATGCTTTTCCTTAAGGCTTGTTTTTTTCTCTTTTTTAAGTAAGTATGGGCTTCAAATCACAGTCCTTAACCAATATTCCACTATTCTGTTAACCAATAGTAACTTTAAATTTTGATCTTTGTTCACTTTTGACAGGACTATTTCACAACAATTCCATTTGGAGCTAACTTCAATTTAATCTAAATTATTTTCACATTACTGAAACTTACTGCTTCCTTTCTATATGAAGCTGTAGTATATTGCCTTATGTACCTGCCTGAATTCTACATTAAAAATAATAAAATGTAGAAAACGTCAGTACTCACAGCTCAATTTTCTTCTCCATTATTTTTATATACTTTATTACAGTGGAGACCTCTTGCATATACCATTGTAAAAAAAGTCATTTATATTTTAATAACTTTATTCCTTTTCCCTATGTTACTTAAAATATTTCTTTATGCATTGTTGATGATAATATATTTATCAGCTCTCTAATTTATCTTCAACTTTGCTAATGTGTATGAGGATAATGATGAGTTGTATTTTTTCTTAAACATTTTACAGTTTCTTCTCTTATTTGTAGATAGTGACTTTATATTAAACACTTTGTACATGGAAACAGCTTGCAATCTGGGGGCAATTGTCGTAAATTAAAGTCGGATTAATCTATACCAGTGGTGGATTTTTAATTATAATTTTCAATTATTATGATAATAAAGAAAGTAGCACAAGGACTGTGTTGCACTGTATTGGTTGCTTGCCTTGTAGAGTCTTAAAAAGCCCCTGATGATACCATGACAGCACTTCTCTTTCTCTCCTCTGTAGTCTAAAACAGCAGTAGCAAAGCCACCCTTTGAAAAGACGGAAAAGCCTCCAAATAACAAGGAGTTGGTTCTGTGTGTCTCTGGGAACCAGACACTTGCTCCTCCTGAGCTTATACAAAGACTGATATTTCACAACATTTCATGCAACATTGTGTGCAGCAGGATGAGGTGAAAAGGAAACTCCAAAGGATGTTGTTTTGCAGGATAGAGAACTCAGTGCAGTGATGCATTTTCTTCTCTTTTGTTCTTTTAAAAGTCAGAGGACTCCCAAACCTGAGCTACCTTCCACATTTCCTTCTTCTTCCTACCTACATTCCTCCTTCCAGGTAGCACATAGTGACTCCCACTTTTCTGGATTATGGTAACTCAGCGTTCGAGGTATATTGCTCCTGAAAATTGCAGCCTTCTCCTTTTTCCTCATTATCTTTTTATTGGGTAGTTTTGTCCAATATACTTGAGGTTTCTCAGCTGTTCTCAACAGCTGTTTTTGCTTTCAGCATTGTTAATGGTAGACTGGATTTTGCAACCCAGTGTACATAGTTTGCCTAACACCTTCCTAACAGAGAATTTTTCTGCCTTTGTCACATGAGACCAAAGTGTGACATTTAAAAAGGCAATCCAAACTATCTGGCTTGTTCCTGTCTTGTCTATGATGAAAAATCCCAGTAGAATGAAGAATTGAAGAAATTTTGCTTTTCTCCGTTGGAGCTAGTATCTAAGGCTAAATCTCTACTGTCTGTGCACACTTGTTGGATAAAATACAAGGGACTTTGATATTGTCAAGGGTTGCTCTAAAAAGGCAAATTGGAAATAATTATTTTAAGGATAATATTAAACTGTGTAGTGGAATGAAGGAAATTCTGCATATTTCAGCAGATCCCATGATTTAAACATATTGAAAAATTAATTGGTGTGTAACTCTTCTCAAAGTGTCAAGACTTAACCAATACAAAATGAGAAACCCCTCTACGTAATACCAAAGTCCTTATTTGTATTTTCATCCCGGATTTAAATAGTGAAACCCTAAATTTCTTCAGGTGAACAGGATTTTTCTTTCATGTATTTGCCTCAAAGACAAAACTTGATGAGTCCTCTGGGGAAATTCACTAAGCAGTGATGGATACACATGCTTCTGTGCTTGTGGTGTCCAGTGAATGTTCAGTATTTGTTGCAACTATCGTCTCCCTTGAGTCTCCTTGTCTTTATAGGCAACCAGGCCCTGGCCAGTGAGATATGGTAGGGAAGACTCATCATAATACACAGGTTTTTGTGAGGAATACATGCATGTTTTTTACTTATGTTATTCTTATACAGCTGAATAACCCCAAATCAACTCTGTGTCTCCAGACCTTTAATCTCTTATAAAATTAGAGTTATCTAACCTATTAGCATGTGAGAAGCTGGAGGTACACAAAAGCTTTGATAGCAGATGTTGAGATGTCGTCATCATCATCATCAAAATGTGAAGGGACACTGTCTCTAACTCTTGTGAGCCCTTTTATTGCATTCATCAGTTCATTAAGAACACACAGGAGCCAATGTATAATGGGTAGTTAGGGCGGAACCATTTGTTCTGGAACAGGATTATCTTTCCTGTCCACATCAGCTTTCTGATAAATTCTTTTTTATTCCCAAATTCTCTTCCACTCAAGGAAGGACAATGGAGTACTTGAAAGCTCCCCCACAGAGAGGGGGAGGTTAGGAGGTTAGTAAGCTTTTACAGTAAGGAGCTCCCTCTGTGTTCACGTGCACTTTTCCTCCGAAATCTGCTTCTTTAGTCCTCAAGCTTTATGAAGGTCATTCTAAGAAAACTTTGGTCTCTTTTGTTTGATAAGATTCACAGCTTTAGTAATTTAGAATAATGATATTTGATTGGAGTTGCTCTTTCTTGTATTTGAAGGCAAGTTATTGGGGCAATCCAGAGTGTGTTATATGGTTAAATTTATTAGCAAAATTTCTTACATATTTAGGGATTTTGTGATGAAATTTCCAGCTACTGTTACATGCTTTCTTTTTTTTTTTTTCAGGCAGAAAGGGTGGGTAGAGTTTACCTCATATGATTTTAGGGGGAAAAAAGACAACATAAAAATCTTATTCAGGGTTTTAAGAAATCTTATGTTAGAAAAAAGGAGGACCAAAAAGCAACTTGAACCCTTTTAATGGGTGTTGCTTCTAGAGAATGTGGCTTCAATTTTATTGACTTCTAGTTCCCAGTAAAAGGGTTGATCATAATTCTGTTTCTTTGTGCTGGTTGCTTCATTATTATATTTAAAATGTAGATCTGAAAGCTGTTGTTACCCTTTTATGTTTTGAAAGTGGGAACAAGTAGCCTATCTTCTTCAACCAATAGTCTGTATTAAGGATTTCATTAACAAATAGGAATACTAAATTTAACATGAAAATGCTGCTGTAGGTAATTTGCTTAAATTTTTTTGTGTATAGATTGGAGCCTCCACTGGAATATATATGAGGGATTTTCAGTGTGGTAAAAAGTCTGGAAACTGCTGCTGTAGAAAACCACATTCTCTAGATATTAATCTTTAAACTAAAGACAGGCCCATCTGTGTGCACCACTAAATTGGAATTGGGAAATATAACTCAAGGGTAAGCCTCATGATAATCCTCCAAAGTGTAAATTTCACTTGTTTTCACATTTTGAAAACAACATTTTGAACATTAAAGGAAAAAAGTGCTTTTTTCTATTGAAAGTCCAAAACTTCACAGGTACTAAATAAAATAGAAGTCAAAAATACTGAGTTTTAAGAGCTTTGTAACTTTAACATTATATTGTATATTTAACATTCCGGCTATTCCATCTGTAGTATTTTAAATAATATTTAGGATGAAATACATGATAATTCTAATACATTTGTCTGTACAAAAATAGTTAAAATTACATTTGTAGATAAATATTCACTTAATATAGTGAGACATTTTAGTCACTTATTACAAATCTTGCATTCCTGGACAAAGGAAATATAATTTTCTGAGGGCGGTTCATCTCAGTCACCTTTGACATCTACTTCAGTAAGAAATGAATATCCTCTGAAGGTGCTTGTATTTCTCCACTGATAATAGACCAAAGCCTGGAGAAACATCTTAGACTAAACAATGTTTTAGGTGAGATTCTAGTCTGTTGCTATGGGCTCAAGTTGGTCATCCATATATAGGTGCCTTTGACCATTGTAAGTGCCCTAAAGTATCTCAAACCTGTACGTGGGGCTGGCAAGTACAGCCCAGGAGTTGTGGGAGACGGGTGACCCTCTGTAGTAGTAGCAGAAGTGCAGGTAGAGTGCCCTGGAGCATCTCAAATGTCTTCAGGTGCCTGTGGAGCGTAACTGAATCAAACTAAAGGGATCATCTCAGTTTTAGTAATGTAAACTGATGACTGGCCATTCCCTGAAGTCTTGAACAAATAGAGGTGCCTTCTGAAATTTTGAGAGCACCAGTACTGTTGCTCACTGGTTCTTCAAGTTGCTCTTTCCTGGCATACAATAAATCAGATTATATATTTAGGGTTCCTGTAAGGAATTCTAAATGTGTAAGTGCCAACCCATATTCCCTATCATCCCAAGCTTGTGGCAGCAACAATGGCTCCAAGGTCTGCATCCAATCTTCCGGGCATGTCTTTTACCTGACAGGTGGCAGCCTAACCAACACAACAGTATGGTATAACAACACTACAAAACCTCTGTGAAGCTATGAAGCATAGCACTTGGGTAAGCACTTGTTTAGAACCCAGAATCTACCCGAGAACAGTTCTTGTTAAAGTTTCTTACATGGTCTAAAACATAATTTTACTGATGCTGGATCTGAGTTAATGATGCTTCATAAGAAGTGCTGACAGTTAACTTGTTCTGGAAAAATCTGAAACTGCTTCGTATCAGTCTGTCTTGTAATTGCAGAAGAAAGGGAATTCTTGTTTCCTGCTTCTGAGGCTTGGTGGTCTTGGAGGCAAGCTGGAAAGCAACTTTCACAGTGCATCTGCCAGCAATATTCTGGAAATCACAAACCAAGACATAAGGCCTTAATCATGGATAGTGAGAGAATCTTCATGCTCTATGAAGTCAAGTTCTTTCCACTGCTAACTAGCAGATTGTTTTACAAGACCTTATGTTTGGTAAGTGTCAGAAATGGTGGACATGTTCAGCTTTGCTCACCTGTCATTACTGTGAGGGTGTATTTAAACATCTCTGTGTTTAAATTTGCAGCTTTAATGTTACATTCATGTTGCATTTCATTATGGATGCAGCAATGACTGAGGAAACAGAAAGGAAACTGTGAAGAAGCCCCACTTCTTGGTAGCAGCCTAGGAATTAAGATGACAGCATTAATTATTTATGCTGTAAAGCGTCTTCATTGGCAGGTGGTGGTGTGAGGAAAGGGGGGAGGTCAAAAAACACATCTCCTTATATTCTTACGGTGAAAAAGCAGAAGAAATAAGAAGCAAGCAGTTAACCATTGCATGTATTTGAAATCAAGGAATGGAGTTGCAAATTGATTGCTGCAGTTTGCTTGTCCCACACATAAGAAAGTACTGTGATCCTAAATCTAAAATGGTTGTGTTTGAGGACAACTTTTAAGACAAAATAAAAAAATAAAGAAGGCCTAATAAGGACCTCAAGGGAACAACTTAGTGTTTAATAGATAGAAAAGGCAGGATGTCACTGAAGGTGGCTGGACTTCTACAGATTGCTTTCATCCTTTGAAGACTGACTGCCATAATCTTTCCATCAAGATGGAACAATGCCATGGGGTGGATTCTTCAAACTGTCCTGTGAAATAATGGTGAAAATACATGTAAATTACATACTCCATCTGTTATTACAGCTTTTGTTTCTTTGTTTGAAAGAGAGCCTCTGCTTTGTATGACTTAAGACAGTGAAAAGATATTTTTAAGGTATTTGAATACATCCTTGGTAGTGAAATAGATAGAAAATGTTGTATAGATAGAGACAATAAAAATGTAGGCTGTCAATGCTAATGCAAACATTGCATTTCAGGGGAAGAATTATAATGTTATAAGTTGTTTGGGAATAACATCTAATTTAAGGGATAACCATGAAGAATATAAATACTTCAGAATACTATTATTTGCTCTTTGTATCACAATGCTGTCTAGTGGTTCCAACTGGAAGACACCATATCATACCAGATGTTGAATAATACAGACAAAAGATAATCTCTTCCCAGAAAACTTAGTTTTCAAGCAGACAGGCTGGAAACTGGTGGGAAGGCAGGCTACAGCTTGTCTGGGTCACACAGCAGCAATTCCTTCATTGCTGGTCTAGTCAAGCATTCATAAAATTACATTGCCAACAAGTGGAACATATCGGAGTTGTCCCAGTCTCAGCATTGTGTGCAGTGATCTCTAAACAGCTTTTGACCTGAAAAAGTGCTATTCTTTTCTTTAATGACAGAGGAGCTGGCTGTTGAATTATTTAATAGTTATTTTTATAGAGCCATAGAATGGCTTGGGTGGAAAAGGACATTTAAGGGTCATCTAGTCCAAACACCCGATCACTCTCATCCTTGTCGCCTGCCAGGCATGTCTTTCACTCGATCAAGTTGCTCAAAGCCCCATTCAGCCTGGCCTTGAAGACTTCCAGTGATGAGCCTTGAACAACTTTTCTGGCCAATCTGTTCCAGAGTCTCACCAATATCATCCTAAAAAATTTCTTCTATCTTCTTTCAATCTAAAACTGCTGTTGCTTGTCCTGTTACAACAGACCTTGGTAAAAAAGTATTTTTCTATCTTTGATAAGCCCCCTTTAAGTTTTGAGACACCTTAATTAAGGTCTTCCCTTAATTCTCTTCTCCAGGGTGAAGAACCCCAACTGTCTCAGACTGTCTCCATAGGAGAGGTGCTCCCGCCTTTTGATCATTTTTGTGGCCCTGGCCCTCTTCCAGACCTGCTCAAATAGGTCCATGTCTTTCCTGTGCTGGGAAACCCTGAGGCTGAATGCAGCTCTCTGGGTGGGGTGGAGGAGGGTGGGCAGAATCACCTGCCTTGACCCTCAGGCTACACTGCTTCTGAAGCATCCCAAGATACGATTGCCTTTCTGGGCTGCAAGTGCACATTGCTGGCTCACATCAAGCCAGCAAGGTAGAAACCTCTCCAGAGAGTGCTCCCAAGCCAGGCCTTTGTGTTGGGTGTCCACAGCAAGGTGCCAGCAGCGGTGTATTTTCTGCGAATACACCAAAAGTTGCCTTCAGTGTCAGACAGAGCCAGTTCCACCTGGCTCCAAGGGAGACCCCTTGCTGGCCAAAGCTGAGCTAATCAGTTGATGCTGCCCCTGTGATAACATATTTGAGAAAGGGTAAAAAAATGCTGCAGAACAGCAACTGTGAGAGAGGAGTGAGAAAATGTGAAACAACCCTGCAGACACCAAGGTACACAGAAGGATTAGGGGAAGGAGGTGCTCCATGGTGGGGCAGACATCCGCTGCAGCCCATAGAGAGAGCCATGGTGGACCAGATACCAAACTGCCACGTACAAAGACCCTGGGGCAGTGCAATCTCTTGGCAGGAACTGCACCTCATGGAGAGGAGCCCAGGCAGGAGCAGGTTTTCTGGCAGGACCCGTGCCCTGTTGGGGGGACGCACAGTGGAGCAGCATGTTCTTAAAATACTACACCTCATGGAAAGGACTCAGACTGGAGCAGTCCTTTAGTACTGTAGCCTAAAGGAAGGACCCAAGCTGAAGCAGAGGAACAGAGAGAGGAAGGGGCAGAAAAGAGAAGCTGGTATGGACTGAGCACAACCCCCCTTCCCCATCACCCTGTACTACTTGGAGTGGGTGGAGTGAAGCAGTTGGGAATGAAGGCGAAAATTTAAGCCTGGGATGAAGTGGAAGGAGCAGGGTGGATTTTTTTAATCTTTCAACTCAATTTTTATTCTAATCTTCCCTAATTGAGTCTGTAATGCCCATTACAGTGATTTGTAAGTGATCTCACTGTCTTTATCTCAATCCATGAGGTTCTCATCCTGTTTTCTCATCCATTCTGTTGAGGAGTGCTATGGAGAGAGCCTGGGTGGATGCTTCCCAACTGACCAAGGTAACCTTACTACAGTGTTGAAGACACCAGTGCAGTTAGAACAGGAAAACAAATTCTCTTTTTGTGATGCCCATCTCTTCATCCTCTATAGTACTCAGGTGGTATGTAAAATCCAGTTTTATAAGATGTTTCTAAATTATTAATGAGCTCACCTGAGACATGAAAAATAGCTAAATAAATTTCTTTTAAAAAGATTTTTAAAACTCTTCCCCTTTGTGCAAAATTGGAAATATACCTGTTAATGTACATGTATGTCTGAATTTAACCTATGTCCTTATCAATTTCAGCTCTGAATGTGCATTCTCATCTGCAGACACACCTATAAAGAAGTCTTCTGTGTTCACATAGAACTTAACAGTCATGCAGAGTTAACCAGAAGAAGTGAAGCATTTTCTTGTTTAAAGAAAAGCTCAGCTCATGAGGATTCTGGGCATTGTTTACTCAGGCTTGAGTTATACTGACCTCTTCTCCATTTGAATAGGCTTCCATTCCATAGAAACAACTGCTGGTATCAGCAAACTGCACAGTTTACAGATTCTGTGGCAACCTATAAATGCTGTGTTTTCTAAGATGTAGCCTTACTTAATTTCTATGTTTTTCCTGTTGTATTGTTTGTGCACAATTACCTATATAGAGGACATTTCAAAATCATTTGTCCATAGCATAAGCCAATTTCTTACTGGCAAAGTAATAAATAACTTTTTCATTTTATCATCCCAGTAAAAAATGGTATCATATTGTCCCATTTTGCAAATGAAAATTAATGGCCCATTACTCACAGTCAGTTATAGTCTCACACTGCCTATCTTTAGAGATGAGTGAGCTCTAAGGAGAAAGGTTTTATGTCTTATTCACCCCTCTGGGAGCTGGAGGGCCACTTTTTGCCTTTCTGTGGCAGGGGGTGCTTTAACAGTTCCAGTTGTGCTTCCCTTCCGTTCCAGTGATGTTGTGCAGATTGAGGTGTTTGCACTTTTAGTTTTATCCGGTCATAAACATCTTCACCAGTAAACTGAACCGGCCAAATTGCAGTCTCCAACACTGGCACACACTGAGCCCTGCAATTGATTGATACATGTAATTTTGAAGCTGTGCAAACTAGCCCTCTACAAACTAGCCCTCTGCCAGATGTTGTTCAGGAGACAAACTTAGGAATGGTTACTAGTAGGTGTTTTGGAAGGAAGAAAAAGGTGAGTTTTGGATTACAGGTACCCACTCTGCTCTACCATTTCCATCATGGCCTTGGTTTTCTAGTGTAAGTATAACTTTAGTCAATTCTGCTCTCCAGTGCTAGACTGAGGTTATCAGTGATATATTCCAACCCTTCTGATAGCTGCCTCAAAAAGGAAAGATGGACAACATTGTATCAGTCTTCTTCTTGGAAATTATGTAACCCAATATCCAGCAAGTCATTGACTGTCCATCTAAAATATTTTGAATGAAGAATGCTAAGAAAATTTTGTCAAAGAAAGGGAGTCTAGCATAAAACCAAGGAAATAGAAGAGACTCCATAACACATAGTGGTCAGTAAATTCAATAATTTTACAAGCCTGAGTTGCCCAACCATCCAAGTCAGCGTGCAAAGGAAATTCATAATTCAACAAGTATTTGAGATAATTGCTATTTTGTGCAAAGAGGATTGAATTACCTACCTTAGGAGATTTTTTTTGCAACAGTTGGAAACTATTTATCTACATCCTGACTGAATCACGTGCTAGGGGGTCAGCCCAGATCCTATGAAAATGTTAGATACCTTTAAAGAACAGGATTATATCTTCAAACAAAGGTACATGTCTTCTGCCCTCTGTGCACAATCTGAATATTTTAGAGTTTTCTATCACAAACCAATTTTTTCTTCCTCAAGGAGATGGCAATAATAGGTGAGACCTTTTATTTTTACCTCCTGTTCCTAATGAAATATATGTCGTAAAATGTTAATAGACTCACATTGCCATATTTTGTAGACCTGTCATTCATATTAGCCACATTTTATTACCTGGAATAGGAAAGTCACACCTGCAAAGAACATGTATGACTAGGTCAATAAGGTACAGAAAATTAATTTAAATCCCTTAATTATGTCAATTTTCCATAAAAAGGAAGTGTGGAAGATCAAACTGCTAAACAATTTTGTATTTTGTGTGTCACATGCCTGTCTAAATAACAAGACAGAATCAGAATAACTGACAGAATAGAATAACTGTATTTCAGAAAACGTTAAGAGAAATAAAAAGAAATGAGTGTTCAAGGGTGGCAGAAAGACTGGAATTAGAGTAGGAGAAATTAAAGAGAAGTTCTAATGTTGAAACAAGCAGGGAAAGGAAGAAAAATAATCACAAGATTCATAAGGTAAGAACAATAGAAGCAAGAAAATAGACAATAGCAATTTACTTAAACCAATTCAGTAAATAATTATGTTAATTGATTTGGGAGATGACTAATGTCATACAATCATAGAATGGTGTGGGTTGAAGGGGAGGGACCTCAAAAATAATCCAATTCTAAGCCCTTTATGTGGACAGGGACACTTTCCACTGTAAAAGTGACAGAATGGTTTTAGATTGGAGAGCAGAAATAAAAAGAGGAAAGTTTTGAGAGTAAGGAATGTGATGTAAAAGAATTTAGAGGGATAGTTCTCAAGGAGAAAAGAGGGATACATTAAGGAGATGTAATTTAGGTGACACAGACCTGCTGAACTTGTGAAAGAGTCAAGATCCTTAAGTCAGAAATTATTTTGGGAAATGTAATTCTCTATACATTGTAACTGCAATCTGTGTATGAAATGTGAGGCTGGCTAAGAAATCTAAACCTAGGGTATTTTCTTCAGTCATTGTGGATGATGTAGCTGCTGCACCACTGGTACAGGTACCAGTTTCTATTCTGCAGTGCACTGCTAATCATTCCGTGCTGGGTTGGCAGACTGAATGAACCAGCTGCCAAAGAGACATCTTTGCATTCCCTGTGCTTCCTGAGCAATGGTACAGAGGGGAGTTCCTCCAGTGCGGGAGCTATTTAACCCAAGCACTCTCAGTTCTGCTAAACTTTGGATAAAACAAATTGAGAGCTAGGAATTAGAAGCTGAGGTTGTTAAATATGCTGGCAGTTTTGTTAAGAGCCATTTCCTCAGCTGGTTTTTAAACATTTTTAAAGGAAGGCATAAAAAAGAGCTTGTTTTTACTGCCATCAGGTGTGCAAGAATGCAAATATAGGCTGTTCTCACCTGCAACCTAGAAAGTCAATGGCAAGATTCCCTTTGCTCCCAGGGCAGCTTGGCCAAGGCCTGTTGACTCACCCTGTGTGCTTTGTCCATGCGTTATGTAGCCTGCCTTCTCCTCAGGAAATCCTACCGGAATAGGTGGGCAAAAGCAGAAAATAGAATAATCCTAGTAAATACCTACCACATCCCATACATTCTGTATAACAGAGAGATGTGTTTCCCTTTTCATTCCCATGCTCTAGTAGTCCATATGTGACTTGGGTTTTAACAGCAAAAATGAAAATCGTGGGAAGGATGACCACACATTTGTGAAATTCCTTTGTTCCAACGGCACTGAACTTTTCTGGCTGACACTGACAGTAATACCTGAGAAAGAAAACTGTGCAGGTATAGCTTTGTAAAGGAGTGTGGAACATCATACCAAGCCCAGGACTGGTAACTGCACTTCTTCCAGTGCAAGATGTCTAACTTTGAGGAGTGTCTGGTGTTCCTAAGCTTCCAAAAGCTCAGGGTGGTGACATCCCTTCAATTTGATCCAATACTTGCATATATCTCACTGTATTACCTGTGTCAGTCCCAAGATTGCTGAAAATAGTATAAGAAAGCAGCAATATTAGTGTAGGTGAGGCATCTCTCTTGCACGTTTCCAGTGACACACAATAAAAAAGCTTGCTAAATTAGAAGCTTTTGTGAACTAATCATAAAAACCACTGATGCCTATATATTTATTAAAAGATCTAAATATATTTGAACAGACTGTTTTTGTCAGAATAACATTTGACAAAGCACACATACCTTCTAAACTATTCTATTCTAGGTAGATGATGGAGAAAAAAGAATTGTTCCTATAAACTAAATAAATCTGCCCTTGTGCCAAAGCTACAGAAGACAAATCTTTATTCAAATATGTAGTGAAATAATAAACCTGTTTAAGAGATAAATTTAATGGGGTTTTGGTGACTATATATTTTCAATAATTGTTTATATTTTTATTTTAGTAGCAGATTTACAAAAAGAAGTTTGTCCCTTAAAAATCTTGTTAATTCCAGCAATGGAGTAAAGAATTACAATAGCATTCCTTGTGGAACTGTTTTTCATATTTGTTTTTGTTTCAGAATCAAGAACAGCAAAGCATTAAATTATGTAGCAAGGACCCTAAGCAGCAAAAGAAAGGGAAGAACTCTTTATTTTGACCCAGGCATAAATTTCTAGAAGTAATGGCAAAAGTCATACCATTTGATGGCATCTGCAAAAAGAGAGCCAGGGCTATCCTATTATGTTATCTTTGTAATGCATTGAACATAATAATGGTTTGATTAATAGCTGGCGCTTGTAGGCACAGTCACAATGCAATTAAGCATGAAACATCATATTATTAACTTTCAAAAATAATTAGCCACCTTAGTCCCAGTTAGAAAAAATTACTTTAGTAGTTGGACAGTAAAACATTAATTCAGTAACTTGTGTTCTCTGAACCACCACACATTCAGTGTGTGAAAAATGATCAGAGTCTGTTAATTCTGGGTGCTCAGAATTCTATCTGGTTAGGTGTTTTATGGTGCCTAAAGTAGACTGCTCCTGACTGACAACTGCATTCCTTCAGGTGTTTTGCTGGACACAGGGTAGAAGCATCATTCTTTGTTCCCTCTGCAGAGAGTAGGAAAGAGTAGGAACCAATAGCAGCCAGGCTTTTAGATAACAAAGAGTGTACATCATCATTTAAAGGTAAATATTAATATGTTCTTCCTTCATCTGATACAAAACTGAAATGTGCTAATCAAAAGCATCTGTCAGCAGATGACCTGTCTTCTTCTACAGAAAACACGTATCAAATCATGTTATAAATCAGTGAACTTACAGATTTTTATCTCATCACCAAACCTGGCACTAAATGTCATATGTATTGGTGTGTTTGAGCATTGTCAGTATTCCAGTTTTTTAGCTTGGATTATGGTGAGGTTGTGAGTCATGTCAAAGCTCTCTAAGCAGCTACAGTTATATAACAGTTTTTGTGACAGTGTAGCTTATGTTACAGTAAAAAACCCCAATACCCTGTAGTAAAAAGAGTCTCCCAACAGGTATAACTCAGCTACACTTCTGTGTCTCAGCTTAGTGAAAGAAAAGAAACCAGACTTTTTTAAAAATATTGTTTTATACATTAAAAAATCTAAAAATGTGCAAACTTATATTTTACACCTCTGTATCTGAGCAATCACTATGACAATAAATGAAAAGTGCTTCCATGGAGTAGTTTGATTAACCAAATGTATGTACCTGTTTCACCATAAGATGAACACAGGAGAACAATGCTTATTTCTCTCTGTTGACCAAACAAACACTTCAGCAAGTGCATCTGCTGTCAGATTCCTGTATTGTACCTGAGGAGTATGATGTTATGTAAAAATTAGATAAACTGTCATCTGTTCTGTCTACAATAAGGAGAGACATCCTCCAGCAGTGGTAAGTCTGTCTGACTCCATATTTTCCCACTGGCCTTGGGGCCCTGGGATTGCTAAAGGTAAGAGTAAAGAATAGAAGATATTTTGTATCTCACCCTTTTCCACATCTTCTGCCTTGGTCATTAGTGGGCCCTCATTTTTCCTTGTCTTACTTTTGTAACTAATATTCCAGAAGAATCCCTTCTGACTGCTTTTCATATCACTACCAGATTCAGTTCCAGGTAGGTTTTGCTTTCTTTGTTCCATTCACCCTTGCCACCCTAGCCCGCCATACCCAAAACATTTTTATTCATCCATTGCAGTACTTCAGCTGTGTGTGCTATCCCACCGTATCTGTATTTCAATAAGATTGTTACCTTACAACTGCACGCACCTCTTCTGTCTCTGTTTTTTGTCCCATGCTCTGCACTCTGTGTGCACATACTGCAGGCACACACAATTATACTGATTTCCCAGAAAAGGCATGTGAATTTCTCCCATGATGCTGTCCTGTAGTCACTCCTGTATTTATGTACATGTGGTTGAGGTGGTCACCCTGAAGCCCTGTTTTGATGACTGAAGTTTCTTCTGCTCACCCTTTGCTTGCCATCCCCATCACTTGATTGCGATTTCTTTTTTTCTGTTTATCATGGTAATTTCATATTTTCACCTTATTTGTCAATGAATCAAAAAAAAAATCATTCTAACAGCATCAAGAGAAAAAAGTAAAGTACAAACCCTGCTGTTGCCTATAAGGCATTTTCTGGAAATGATGGTTTGATGACTCCCTTTCTCCTGTCTCCCTTTCCTCACTGTTGCCTTCCTTTCCTCCCATTTTGCCCACTTCCTTTTTTCTCGTTCCACCTTTCCCACTTCCTTTTTTCTCTTCCTCTTTTAACATATCAGAAATTTTTCTGTGAGTATTAGAAACACTATTTATCTGAGCAATATGCAGTCTGAGGTTTTGATTTTTTTAAATGTTTGTCCTGGAGTGTAAATTATCAAAATAATGCTTCTCTGGCTGATATGGAAAGAGACTTGAGGCAATCATGCTAATATGCATGGGGAAAACAAAAGCATAAGGAACTGAAATAAGCAGGGGTTCAACAAACTTGCAGTTCTCCAAATATTTAATGCAGTAAGCTTCCCCAAAGTCAATCAGCACTCCATAGGCAAGGAGGTAAAAGGCTGTTCCTTGAAATTACAAATGCAGTTGATTAATGCCATTGATTTTTGATTTAAACTGATTCAGTAACTTGTGAGAAAAATGAATTGCTTCCTTGGTGTTACTTTCATGCATAATGCTGTAGATAGCACGATATCTGAGTAATAGGCACCAAAACCAGATATCACTGATGGCATAATTATGCATTTACTGTAGTTTCAGATTTATCAGCCTATAAAATACATGGATTACTGCATGTTCCACAGTGTTAATGCAGTTAGGGCGATTTGATTTCATCTAAACATATTAAAATCAATGCTTAGTGTTTGGTTTAATTTTGAGCATAAATACTACCCAGGGTTCTCTGGATGTGGAAAGCAGTTTCTTAGTGAAATGCATATTTCATAGCATGTGTCACTTATCCATTATTTGGCTGCAAAGAGATGTATCAATTGAGAAAGCTGGTAACGAACCACAAGTCACTCAATGAAGCATCAAATAACGGTAAATGAGAATTTTTTGCTGTCAATTCAAATTCAATCAAAAGCAGCTCACTTTATTATTTTGTACAAAGTTGTGAAACAGCATTTGGAATTTATTCTCTTTCTTATGACCTTTTGTGTTATTTTTTTCTTTTAAAATGTAAATGATTGTAAATGCAGCTTCCAGTTTCAGGAGTGTTTAACTGAATACTACAATTCTAGCTACATCAGAAGATTTTTTTTTTTAATGCAAATGCTTAATATCTTGCATGATTATGAGTTTTAGAGCAAGTTCTATCTATTGCAGATCTTTCCTGCTCTGATTTTTATTTCCACAACAACTGTGTTTTTCTCTCCCTGGTGTTTCTAATTACACTTCTGGTAATCTCCATGCCTTTCTCCTATTTTTATCATTTTCAGCTCTTACGTGCCATTGACAAATCTTACCTTCCATCTTTTGTGTCACTATCAATGCATGTACCTTCCCACCTGCCCCTTGAAACAGTTGCAATGACATACATGTTTGCCTGCTCAGATATTGCCCATACATAAAAAGCATTTTATAAGTTCCTCATCTGTTATGTCCTTCTGGCTCAGGTATGTGTGACTTACATGAATGTTTTTTACATTATTTCACGTCTATATATGCTGAGAATGGGTGGATTTCCACTGTCCATAAGGTGAAGAAGCAAAGTGCATGATGTTACTAGAAGCAGAGGTAGCTCTGATCTCTAAAAAGAGTTGAAGCTTGGAAAAGAAACAAATAGTGGCCGTGACAATGCAGATGTTTGGGATTAGGTCACATATTTATGATATTTAACCCTTTATAAAATAATCATTGTATAAAGAGGGTTTCCTTCAAAACATTTTTCGTTTCTAGAAGCCTTTGGTGACCATGGCTGTTGTGACTTGGAAATCACTGATAATTTTTGGTATTAAAAATACTTTAAGCAAATAGCATTTGAGTAGATCAGAGAAGTAGAACAGAACTACTGTATATAGCAGTTAAATATCTTATTTTGTAATGGTTGGTTTAGCATTTATGAAGGTTTCTGTTTAGAGAGAGAAGAAATTTTATAGTTGTTTTGAAGCTTTGATGCAATTAACGTTGTTCTCTAAATGAAGTTTAAGGGATTAATGAAAAAATGGCAGCGGTAGGGGTTGCATGGGCAGAAGTACTGTGAGGAACTGATGACACCAATTCACCCACCACCTCTCAAATTTAAAATATGGGGAACTGGGGACCATACAGGTCATGATTTGAGTATTTTCTGCATGTACTATGGTTTCATGTCTAGAATATTTTGTGATATTCTTCAACTCCTTTCTCTTCACAGAATAGTGGAGTAACCCAAGTTGGAGGGGGTGTTCTGGTCCCCACTCAACGCAGTTTAGCTACGTCAGGCTGCCTGGGGGTGTGTTCACTCAGTCTGAGAAAACTGTCTCAGCCTCCTCCTTATATTGTCATCTCCAGACCTTCAGCTATCTTGCTGGTCCTTCTCTGGAACTGGTCCAACATGTCAATATCTTTCTTCTACTGGGAAGTCCAAAGCTGAAGATTATTCCAGGTGCAGGCAGAGAGGTATCTAATGGCGAGGAATAATCATGTCTTTTGACTTTCTGGCTATAATTTTGTCAATACATCTCAGTATGCATTTGGTCCACGTCTCTGCAAGAGCACGGTGCTTGACGAATGCTCAATGTATTTTCTTCCAGAATCTAGGTTATCTTTTACAAAGCTGCTTTCTAGCTGTGCTTGATAGCACTCTATACAGATCCATGAAGTTGTTCTGACACAGGAATGTCAGTTTAGCAGTTTTCTTTACTGAATTTCATGATATTTCCTTATACTCATCTCTCTAGCCTGTTGAGATCCCTCAGAATATCTGCCCTCCTGCGTAATGGCTGTGCTTCCAGTCTTGAGGTCATTCATGAATTTACTGAGGATGTTCTCCACCTCATTGTCTGGGATGACAATCAAGATGTTATTGGGCCTAGCATGAAGCCTTGAGGAGTGCTTCTTGTAACCAGATACTCCTTGGATATTGTACTTCTGGTCACTACTCTTTGAGTTGAGCCATGCGTTAATGTCCAGTCGTATTTTCATGACCAAGTGAGTACCATATCCACTGTACTTCACACTTCTGATTTGGAAACGTTGGCATACAGCATTAGGTATGTGTAGGCTTTAGGCTGAGATTTTTCAAAGCTTTCACCTAATAACTGAAGGGAAAAAAACTGTGTATGAATAGCAGCCCCAACTCAGAATAAGGCAGATTCACTCTATGGCACTGGAAATGCGGTGTAATTCCAATGAATGACCATGCTGTGGGGGAATTAAAATGGAAAAAGTATTTTGTTTGCACTTCTGCCATAATATGCTATGCATCACAGCAGTCACTTTCTGCACATTAGCAGTGATAAAGTTGTCACTGCTTTTATTATGCTGAAAATTAGTGTCTGATTTTTCTTTATTTGTGTAAAGCTTTTCTGAAAATGGTGTTAATGTTAGAAGAAGCACTTCTATAGCACTCTATAACGTTGAGCTGTTTTCTGCACAGCAACTGTTTACGGCATTTAAGCTTTTCCTTATTTTTGATGTAGTAAGTAGCCATATTTATAGTGTTTATGTCAATGATTTTTTTTTCTTTATTTTGCAGTTTTGACCATGTACATACTCTGTAGTGTTTCAGTCTAGATTTTAACTCAAATTTGTTAAAATTAGACACAAAAAATTTCTACAAGACAAGGAACTAAGGAACTTACACATCAGCATCAGGCTGAGCACCAGGATAGCCTTCTGAGCTTTCTCTCAAACCACGTGTGCAGCACATTCATGCAGTGAATCTGAGGACAAGATGCTGAAGCCCAGGTGCAAAGCACAGGTGATGCTCCTGCCTATGCAAGCTCAGAAGCTTGGGAAGGGGTAGGGCATCAGAGGCTGGTTTTATATCTGCTCTGCCAGCTGAGGGGTTCTGGGGAGCACTCAGTCTGTTGTGCTTGAGAGCCCCTGTGGATGGCCCTATGGCAAAAGTCCATAGGAGAAGCTCCAAATTGCAGAGACCTCACAGTTGTTCCTTGCAGATTGTAGAGATTGTCATCCACCTTTAAAATGCAGTGCATAGAAAAGAAAGTGATTTATATATTTTCAGCTTCTGAGCTCCATTCTCTGTTTTTCTTATTTTTCAATGGGCAACTGTTCACAACCTGCCTGGGATGTGTTGGCTAAATATTTATTTAAAAGCAGTTTTGTGGAGATTTTTCCTTTCACGTTAATGAGGGAAACAAGAGGGAGATGCAGATTCTACCATTTTTAAAGCACTAGTACTTAGAAGAGACAGTACATTTGTGGTGTATTATTTATTAAATTATATTTTATGATTCTTTTGTGTGAACAAATCAAAATTGACTGTTTTGCCAATATTAATCCCCCACTGGTGCATCTCACAGTGCAGACTCTTCCAGGGACAGGCCCATTTCCTCAGGGAAGTAAATAACTCAATGATTTACTGATAAAGCCACCCAGTACATATATCACCTATGTCTCATACATCACTGTCACAGGCAACAGCTTGCCTTGCTAAGTGATTCCGTGTTGCTCTATTTGGACTTCTTTCTCGTGTAATCAGGTAATTCTACAAATGCCTCATAATTTTTCTCGTGTTTATATGAGTGGACTTAGTTTTAAAGTGCAATTCTATAAACCTGACTATAAGAGTTGTTGTTGTGAATTTATCTGTGGCTTATCTGTGGAAAAATATATTGATAACTACCAGTAACTGTGACATGGTTTCCTCTCATGAATTTCAGGATGGTTCCCCAAATCTCTTAGAAAATTTTAAGGTTTCTGGTCTGATGAGACAGTTTCAAAGTCAAGAAGTAGTACTTACATTTTAAAGATAAGGAATAAAGCATGGATGTCCTAAGACTATATATAAATTACACATAAAAGGGTCAGGTATTTCAAATGTATAAACAGTTTCAGTTTTTAGATTACTCTTGAAAAACTCCATGGACTGGGCAAAGATGTTTATGCTCCATCTTGTCAATAGCTCTTGCAATAAAAGTTATAATCCAGTTCAGAGAGATTTCCACATTATTTATAGTTCAGACTTGCTTTAAAGAAATGTTGCCCTAGATTTGAAAGGGATTACAATTGCTGATCTCAGCAATAAGGCTTGGATTCATAACACCTGAAGGCATTATACTGACCTACAGCAAGAACAACCTAATCAAAATCCAGGATCTGGACCTACTTATCTTGAATTCTACCCTCTGAAAACAGCAAGGATGAAGGGGATGTGTTTTCTACTTAATTGAATGCATTCAGCATTCTTAATTCATTACATTCAGGAATGGTATCCTATCTAACTCCGGGTACTCCCTTAAAATGGCTCAACAGAGAGTGTAGTCAGAGGCTTTTTATACTGTGAGTGGCGAGATGTGAACCTCCAGAAAGCAATTCAGATATGAATTGGTTTATGGTTTATGGTATATGGTTCATGGTTATGGCCATAAAGGCTCAGGAGCATTGGGGTAAAGGCCTCTTCAAGACTTGCACACTCTTGTCTTCACTGGGAATAAGAGTACCTGGACTGCCTAAAACAATTTGGATTTATTTTTACAGCCCCAAGGAACAGTGCAGGGCCTGTCTTCTCAAGTAAACATATCAAACATCCTAAATAATCTGTGTTTACCTGATTTTACCTCTTGTTATCCTCATATATCATTGCTTGAATCTTGAAGAGGGAACGTTTTACACTGTAGATCCTTTATGCTGCCTTCCCCATCCCTTGAGGAACCCATTAAAGAACCAAAACTGCTTGACAGTTCTCCTGAGCTGCTTAAGTTCTAGGGCTGCTCTAGGTCTTTACTACCAGATGTTTTGGCACCTCTTCGGATATCAGAGTCCTAAAAGATAAAAGAAGGGTGAGAGACCAGGCTAGGTGCAGTGCCCTGCTTGTCCACCCTGCTGAATTGCTGGTATGTCCCACAGCTGTGTTTTGGGCTCCTTGGGCGAGGTCTCTCCAGCCACCCCTGCTCCAAGGCATTGTGTGTGAGCAGTATGGGCTGCAATCTGTTGGTGTCATTTGACCTTGAACCAGGGATTGCTCCTTAGTCTCTTTCATTATCAGTAGCAATGATACGTGTGTAGCTACTTATGACCCCGAAACATGACACACACACATGAAATTCAGGCTTTCTTCCTTCCCTGGCCCTGATAAGTATCCCCAGAATGGAAACCCTTTATCTGTAGATGCATGAATGTTCTCCCTTTGCAGGGGAACATGTAGCACCCAGGTGACCTGTCACATGCTGTGCTGGCTCAGAGCCACCTAGACCTTCAGTGGAGTAACATCCCCATGAAGCTGGTGTCAACAGAGTGGAAAATGAGGACGTTTGGTGGGGAATTCATTTGTCCTTAAGTTGACATTTAACCTGCTTTTAAGGAGGAAATGCTTGATTTTCTTATTTTTAAAAGATAATCAGCTGAAACGCAGAGATTCCTACAGGGTGGTAGATGTTTCCTGAATGTAGCTTGGTTTTGAAAGTCACTTATTAAACTGTTTGTGATTCATTTATGGTGCTTTCTCTTGTGCAGGGACATGTTCTCTGTGGATGGTTTCACTGATGTCAGAATGAAATAAGGTGCAAGTGAGAGCAAACAACACAGCAGTATTTGTTCCCAGTCAGAACCTTTCACTTCTACATACTCTGCTGTCTAAAATCGATTATATCTGTAAATCAACAACAACAAAAAAGGGAGCAAAACTGATTTGTTGCTTTGTTGAAGATTACACAGAGCAAGTAGTAAATCCTAAAGGGATGCTTCCCATTTGACTGACTGTTAGATAAAGAGAAAGCTTTCAGTCTTCATTAAAAACCAAAAATAATTAAAAAAAAAAAACAAAAAAAACCACAAAAAAATCACCCCACCATAGAAAAAGCCACAATGTAAAAAGCCCCAGCCAGTTTCAACTGAGTGGATGAGTATAGCTTGGTGTCAGATGTAAGCTGATACTGAAAATGTGTTTGGAAGGACGAACAGAAGGGCACAGCTCTCAAAATAGGAAAAGGAGCTGAAGTTGGGTTTTTCTTCAAAAGATATTTTTTTAAAAACAAGATGTCTAGAGATGCTTAAAAATATATATTTATAGTTTGAGTTCATGTGAAATCCATTCCTAAATATGTCTGAACATGTATTTTTTTCAAGATACATATCTTTCAGACAGGAATTCTATTTGCAGCATATTTTTCTTTAAAGGGTTTTTCATTTCTGCATAAAAAGCTTATTAATTATTTGTAACTGCTTGCCATCATATTCTGATAATAGAGGCCTGGTTATGGATAATAACTACCACATCCTTATTTTGGGTTATATAGATTATATATATATATGCATATATATATACATATATACATATACAATTCCTGGTGCAATATTACCCAAAGCATCTCCTTTCTCCCTGTACACAGGACCAAAAGTGCAGGCACATCATTTATTGATAAGACAAAAAGAATGTAATGAAATTATCAATGTTCTTGAATTAATTATGAACATGATTAAGAAAGCTAAAATCTCAGGAGCCAGGATCTCATTACCCATTCAGTCTTAGGGATTGCTTTCATTCAGCAAGGCAAAAAGGCTTTGAGCAGTCCCACAATTGCCTTAGTCTCATTTATTTGTGGTAGTATTAAGGTTTATTTGTTTTCTGGTTTGCACTTCTTCTGAAATTATTTCTCTTAGTTTATTCATTTAACAAAATGTTCCTTCCTGTGCCACAGAAGAAAGTGCCTATAAGGCCTACACAGGTTCTTCCGTCTGCAAACCTCCCTTTGAGAACATTTCTTTCAACTCACATTGCTGGAGCTCCTAAATATCTTTCAAGGTAAGTCTGAGAATGTAGCCAAAAAAGTTCTTTCAGATTTATGTCTGCAGCTGTACTATGGTACTGTCTGATTCCCATTCAGCTCGGAGCCTTAATGACATCATTATTACGCTGTCTGAACCAGATTTAACTTGGAGCCTGCACTATATTGTTACTTATCTTCCTTCCTATGTGGGAGATTCAGTATTACTTTGTTTAAACAAATAATAATGACCAGGCAATGGTGTTGCAGTGTTTCAGATCCCAAACTTTCAAAAACTGGGGAGACCGAATCATTGCTGGATACATGCAAGCATGTCTATTTTAAATTAATTTCTGAGTCTAAACTATTGCAATCAGGTAATGCTTTTCTTGCACAATTGTCTGAATGAGAAATGTGATGTGCAGCTGCCTTATTCAGGGAGTTATAATGCACTGTATTTCTTAGCAGTTTTGTCTTTTTCTCTTTACAAGGCCCTTCTGAACTTCTTGTTATTGCAGGGTTTACCCCCAGATAAATGTCAGAATGATGGGGCATAGTGATTAATACCTGGAAGCATTAAAAATAATGCACTTAGGATTTTTGAAAATGGAAATAAAATCTAGTTAGCTAAGAAGCAGAGATCTAACAGACTACAGGGTTTTGGTGGGGCTTTTTTGTTGTTGTTGCCTTATTATTAGAAGTTTGATATGTCTTTTTTTTTTCTTTCTTTCTTTTTATTGTTTCTGTTTTTTTATATTCAAAAAGAAGAGAGGATTAGGTAGCCCTATATTTGGTACAAGCTATTATTTACCAGAATAGACCAAGGACAGCAAAGAACATATTTTAGATTTAAATAAGTGGTGTCTGTGACAAACGAAAAAGATTGATTCTGGCTGTTTTCTCCATAATGCTTTGATATAGTGTTTTACTGCCTTTCCTAATCTCAGTTAATAAATATAAGTAAAATTCAAAGCAATTAATTTGCTCAGAGTATGTACATCACCTAAATGGGACAGTCAGAC